>BSBK01005236.1:800000-935000 GCA_027943335.1 Chamaecyparis obtusa | reverse complement strand
AACTGCCTATTCAAATTCCTAAAAGGATTCTTCTCTCCCAGCTAAAATATGTTGTTTAAATTCAGCTTTTTACATAACTTTGTGCCAAGTATAGAAAATTTCATATAATTTATCTGATTGTACCCTTAAAGGTAAAGGGGTATGGATCTCCCTATCTCTATGTGCTATGAATTGTTTCCCCCAACTATTTTCATTTTGAAACCAAGACATTAGAGCCCTTAAATGAATATCTTTGATATACATTAATGGATTCCACTCATGATCATTAGGAACAACATATTTGTCTAAGTATAATTCACAAAGTAAGTTTTTAGTTTTTGTTGGGGAAGAATGATAAGCTTGGAAGAAAACTTGTGGAGTCTCTATAGAAGGTTTAAACCAAAGACTACTCTTGACAATTGAAAAGAAAGACTAATCTCCTTGAGATGTAATGCATATATCCTTGGGGGAGTTCTACATTGTAAAATTTATGGCATTAAGGTCATAACATTGTTTATCTTATCTATTAATGCAACAATTTGTGTATTCTTCCCCTTGATCTCATTTTCTTTCTTTGTAATGTTCCCTTTTTGGGGTACATTATTTTGTGCCATGTTGTTAGCCTTTTCATCCTGGTTCAGAGGGCTAACCATGGTGTGGGAGTGCTCAAGGAGTTATTTGGCCTAGGTGGTTTCAGTTTTAGGCCAAACGGAGTAGTTTCTATAGGTTTCCAAAGTACTTACTATTTATAGCAAGTTAGCAGGGTTCAAACTTGGCTTTTTAGTAGTGGACTTGGAGCGTCTTGCCGAGAGCTTTCTAGCAAGCTATCACACATCATCATCTGAGCTTGTTTGGGCCTCTATTTTAATGACAAAATATTCCTCACTTTATTTATTATGTCACTTTATAACTCAATGGTCATTTTATTTAAAAAGTGACTTAAAGTGAAATTATAAAGAGATGAAATAGGAATATGAAGAGTCACAACTGTAGCCATAAGAGGAGGTTGAGAGTCTCATTGTTTATGCTTTAGTTTATGAATTTTATCTCACTTTGAGAATTCGAGAAGCTTTGGCTTTTGAATGAAAATCTTGAGGATGGAAACCTTCAGGCTTTCTCGGTGGATTGGATGGAAACCCAATTCATCCTAGTGTAGATTCACTTTAGAATTCACCATTGTTTTACTAGGTTCTTGGTTATCCTATCTTACTGTTGTTTTCTGTATTTTAGATTGGATATTGAAATTCTTGGTTATTGTATTGTTGTTGTATAATACAAACCATATTTCTGAGTTATTTCATGAGAATGTATTTGTTGGTTATTTGAATATATCTATTGGTTATTGTTATGGATCAACAATTATTTGCATGTTCTATTGGTTTTCAAATCTGCATGAGATTTGGTTGTAAAAATCAGTAAATGGTCAGTTAGAGTTATTTCAGTGGTATCAGAGCCTAGCATTTTGCCAACCTATGGGGTTTTTCTTTAGAATCAGATTTGTAGAAATTTATTTTCAGAAGGCTTTACGAAGAATTGTTTTTCAAGTTGTGATATCAATTTGCAGAGAAATCTTTTTTACATTAAAAAAGTAGTTTGAACTTTGAATTGGGTTGATATTATAGTGTTAGAGAAATATTTTATTATTCTTTGTTCTTGGCAGTGGTTGTAGACTCCTACACAAGGACTAGAGGAGTATTATTCCAACATCACAAGCTGAGAAGTTTGTTCATCTAGCTACATTCACTATTGGTAGATAGTAATTTCTATTATGGCTCAAGTTAAACCAGTTAGTTACTTGAATTATCTGAGTAGCTCCTTTAAATCCATTTAGTGATGATTCAGTTGATGAATCTACAGAAGGTTAACATGAGAGTTGTTAAATCAACATCAGCATGTTGGAGCCAATTATTGAACTGAGCTATTTTGGGTATTTGTGACTAAGAAGAGACTAGTCTACTGTTAGAAGTCATTTGCACACCCATCTGCCATTAGCCAGCGAGTCTGGGCCCAGTTGGATGGTGTTGACTACTGAAGTACCATTATTTTAGTTAAACACACAACATGTGAAGGAGTTACACATGGCACTGCCAACTAAGTTTGCCTCATGGTGTGTGTTTGGACATCCACGATAGTAGAAAGGTGACTATATTCATGGTAACAAGAGTAGACACCCATTCAATAAGCCGCCAGTGGGTTTCACCTGCACATATGAAGACAAAGGAGACATTCAGGATATTTCCATGTATTACTTATTTGTTCAAAGCTTCGAAGGTGGGTTACCATGATTTGTTATCTTGGTACGAGCAAGTTTGTAAATTACTAGAGACTTCACCATTTCGAGTAGAATGGTGCAAGTAGTTTGTTTTCTGCTATAGACCATGTTGTTTCAAGTCTAAAATTTTTGATAACAGATGGCATTCCATATGTTTTCTTAGAGATAGAATTTTGGAAGGTGGAGCAATGCCTCTTACTCCCTTGTCAGGGAATAAACTCTAAAATTAGAAGTGTTTTGTCTGATAGCCACACCTTGTTAGCAATTAAGGGATTGGAGAATCAACACCATTATCGTATGCCCATCATCAGTAGTGTGTTGGTTACCATTTGGTATCAATGAATTGTTGCACGTGTTTGACCTTGGGCACTTTCAGTTGCAACGAGGAAACAAAATTGACAAGACAAATGTTCGATTATTAATAAAAGTTTGGTTAAGAGAAAATAGTCGATAACTTTCGTTAATAATATTTGAGTTGTTGAGTCATGTGAAGAGTTGTGGAGGCTTGACACCTTATGGGTGTGATAGAAGATGATTGGTGTTCCTCTGGAAAACCCAACGTTTATTCTGAAATGTAAGAATAAAGTCTTTGTTTGACTTGAAGTTGATTTAGCACTTTCAGCGCGTGCAAATGCTCATTGACAGTTTGAGATAAAGGAAAAACAAGCTGGCTGGCAGAAGGAAATACTTACATGTGAAAGCTTTTAAGCTATATCAAAAAAAAAGACACAGAAAAAGCCATCATCGGCTAAGACTACTGCCTCAATTTCACATTTTCATAAGGTTCATCAGTTTGAGAAATTTAATGGGTTTATAAATAGTGATAATTTCTTGGTCATCATAGGCTGAGATGCACATCAAAATGAGTTGATCATCAAGCCATACACAAAAGGGAGATCTTCTTCAAGAGAAAGGGAAGTTCCCTTCATTATCATCTCAATTCTTATATCAAGTGACATTTATGAGCAAGCAATGTGCAGAAACCAAACATCAAAAGACATCTAAAAATTCTCCATGCCCAAAGCAAGAAAATTATTTGACAAATTACCTCAGCTGGGTGTAAATTAGGACGAGATATTACATTGAAGGCATAAGAAACTACTGGTAATTTGTAAGTTTAGTCATGAATATTATCTATTCTCCTATATAATCTTTATGAGCAGACCCGTATACTATATTCCTTGCTTAAATTGAAATTTCCAGTTCAATTATATGCACCAATTTAATGAGACAATTATCAGTAAACCATTTTCAGCATAAGAGCAGAGTGATTCAAGATTATGTTAAACTTTAACAAAACTACTAGACTGAAATTCATGATAAGATTTTATGAGGAATGCATTCTGAGCATATTCAGTCAATATTCAAGTTAGTAAATTGTTACAAAGGTAAGATACCTTTAGCAGAACAAACCAGAATTGTTATTGCAGTCATAGAATTTCGCAGTTTCAAAAGTGATTCCATCTTTAGCATGAACTTGGAGGAAAAATTAATCATGGAGTCTTTGGAAATCCTAATATTTTCTAAGGAGTTCAATGGAACATTTTAATGTGTGCAACTCAGAGATATTCAGAAGGAAATGTAGACAGGAAATGAGTTATGTTGCCTTGGATGGCAATTGGAGGAGCAGAAAATTGCAAGTGACATGCTTGCCAAACTAAATGAAATAAATTCATATTTATCCAAGATAGATCAAGATTATTGTAGGCTTTTTACTTGGGCCATGCATCCCACAATGGTTTCCTTAGTGCAATGTAGATTTATGAGTCATCCACTTCAAGATGTTAGGCTTGCAATCACCTCATGTCTCAGTGAGATCACTCGAATTACAGCCCCTATCATTCCTTACACCGATCACATTTGGAGATAGGTGTTATAGCTGATTGTAGAAAGCTTAGATAGACTAAGATATGATAGGGACTCTACCTTTGATAAGAAGGTAAAAATCTTAGAGTTAGTGGCAAGCACTAGAGTTTTCAATCACATGTTGAATCTTGGTTATGATGAAATAATTTAGCAATTATTTCAGTGTCTCCTAAACAATTACAGGGAGCGTCATCCAGATGGGGTGAAGACATGCATAATGACTATCTTATCCTCGATCTTAGATGAGGACTATGCCATTTGCAAACAATTGCAATCAAAATTGTTGGCAATATGGAGAGGAGGAATAAGGTATGCATCCATGACAGATGAACTCTTAGTGGAATTAATCAAGCTTCAGGCTGAAAGATTCATGAGTTCATTGTCTGAAAATGAATAAGTCTGATTAGGCTTACAGGTTGTAGGATCTCCAATGATAGGCCAGGACCTAGTGAGTACAAGGAAGATTTGTTTCTTATGCTAGGAGGGCTGATCACAGGGGCATGTTTGCAAGATTGATCAAGGGGAGGAGAAATGGAAGCTTAGTGATAGAAACATTATAGTTGAGACTACCCCACTTTCAAGACATAGTGGTGAGTGTTCAAAACTCTACTTTGGTGATTTGGTGGGGGAGTTTGATAAATCCATGACTATAGGTTGTGGTAACCAGTTGGAGACCTTTAGCAATTTTGGTAATGAGGAATCATGTGACTTCTTTAGCAACACTTCACTTTTGCATCACACTGATATGGATGACCCATTTAGCAATACACCTTGGGATAACACTGATGAGAAGTGTGTCTTAAAGAGTCAGCTAAAATTTATTGATGATACCATTGTTGTTGCACTTGTTCACCTTGATAGCACTCACCATATCATTTATGATATGTATAGGACAACTCAGAGGGATAGAAGGTGAGATGGTATTAGGATTGGATCCTATACTGCAGATTTACAAGGGTTCAGAATAGCATTTGAGGATGAGAAATTAGAGTATCTAAGATTACTTATAGACTATGACCACCTATTGCAAGTTGCCGAGAATTATGTTGAGTAGTTGAGGGAGAAGGAGGTTGAGGTCGATAAGCTCAATAAGGAGCTTAGTGCTACTCAGGGAACTTTGGAGCATACTCATATTGCTCTACAGGAGGCGAGAAATAAAATTGTGGTCTCTAGCTAGTTCAGGGAGCAATATGACAGGAATAGGTTTGAATTCTATCAGGAGGTGATTCAAGAGCTTGACAGCATACAATAGACCTATGACTTGGATAGTTTTCCAAGAAGATCTTTGGGTCATTGAGAGTTTATTGATGAGTTAGATCACTTTCAGAAGATGGATAACTCCTTGTTTGAGATGGGTATCGAATGGACATTTGACAATCCCCTCTTTGATATAGATGAGGGAGATACTTCCTATTCCCAGGATGAGGATGAGATTGATTGTAGGTTTTGGGATCCAGGTGTAGTTATCAAAGGTGAGCCTTGGTCACCAGGTTGGAGTAGTGGGATGAGCCTAGTTGCTGAGCAGTGTGGTTTGTGCACCCGCAGTCTACGAGGGGCAGTTATATCTTATGGCATGATGGGTGATATGTATTTTTGTGCACCTCCACTCATTGATGGTGATGATCAGGGAGGACTTATTTAGTATGGGGTTATCAATATTGGCATGCTGGTTGGTGTGAATTTTTCATACAATGGTATACATTGTATGACTTTGGGTATTGAGAGACAATCATGGAATCCTTATGCTGATTTGGGATTTCCAGTGGAGTTGTTCAGTGCATCGCATGTTAGCCTTATTGCATGGGATGCATTTCATTTTCAATTCAGCCCACCTACTGAGGACCTTCTTTTCCATTTAGTAGATAGGGGTGGGATGAGTGATTGGGTGAGTATGCTTCTTTGCTTGGAGATGGAAGCCTTGTCTGACAGTCTTGATAGTGTGCCTATTCAACATAGTTTTTGGTTCAGGCTACAAATCAGAGGGGTAGTGTTATGACATATGGAGACTTTTGGTATGTTGCCTAGTGTGGGCATAGAGCATGGAGATATTTTAGTTAGCTGGGAGATGTATGGATCTTTTTATTATAGGATCCAAGAGGGACATACTCGCGGTTGGTTTTCATTTTTGGAGCTGATCGGTATGATATTTGGTTTTCCCCAGCATATGATTGTAGAGGCTTAAGAGATCCCAATTAGAGTGAGGTTCTCAATTGGGTTGAGACCTTTCTTACAGATGATGGCAGCCTAGAGCATATTGGTTCAATAGATCCTGCAGTGATTTGGGATCCTTACATTAGTTTGTCTGATGTTTTGTTATTGAGTGAGTGGCTTCACAGATCAGAGCATAATGACTGTGTCAATTTCACATGACAGGTTGGTGGAGAAGCTTCCTAGAGGTTGGTTTGGGATCTAGGTATCATGATCTCAGTGTGCAGATATCAATTGCTTAAGGGCAAGCATTCTCTGGGAAGGGATGATTGTAATGTCCCCTTTTTGGGGTACATTATTTTGTGTTGTGTTGTTAGCCTTTTTATCCTAGTCTAGAGGGATAACCATGGTGTGGTAGTACTCAAGGAGTTATTTGGCCTAGGTGGTTTCAGTTTCAGGCCAAACTGAGTAGTTTCCACAGGTTTTTAGAGTACTTAATATTTAAAGTAAGTCAGCAGGGTTCAGATTTCTTGGCTTTTCAGTAGTGGACTTGGAGCGTCTTGTCGAGAGCTTTCCAAAAAGCTATCACACATCATCATCTGAGCTCATTTGGGCCTTCATTTTAATGCTGAAATATTTCTCACTTTATTTATTATTGCACTTTATAACTCAACGGTCATTATATTTAAAAAGTGACTTAAAGTGGAATTATAAAGAGACGAAATGGGAATATGAAGAGTCATAGTGGGGAAACTGAAGAGTCACAACTATAGCCATAAGAGGAGGTTGAGAGTCTCATTGTTTATGCTTTAGTTTATGAATTTTATCTCTCTTTGAGAATTCAGGAAGCTTCAGCTTTCGAATTAGAATCCTGAGGATAGAAACCTTCAGGCTTTCTCGGTGGATTGGATAGAAACCTAGTTCATCCCGGTGCGGATTCACTTCAGAGTTCAAAATTGTTTTACCAAGTTCTTGGTTATCTGATCTTACTGCTATTTTCTATATTTTAGATTGGATATTAAAATTCTAGGGTATTGTATCGGTGTTGTATAATACAAACCATATTTCTAAGTTATTTCATGAGAATGTATTTGCTGGTTATTTGAATATATCTATTGGTTATTGTTATTGGATCAACAGTTATTTGCATGTTCTATTAGTTTTTGAATTTGCATGAGATTTAGTTGTAAAAATTAGTAAATGGTCGGTTAGGGTCATTTCATCTCTATAGAAGGTTTAAACCAAAGACTACTCTTGACAATTGAAAAGAAATACTAATCTCCTTGAGATGCAATGCATATTTCCTTGGGGGAGTTCTACATTCTAAAATTTATGGCATTAAAGTCATAACATTGTTTACCTTATCTATTAATGCAACAATTTATGTATTCTTCCCCTTGATCTCCTTTTCTTTCTCTGTAATCACTTCCTACAGCTTGTGCTTATCTTTATTCCATTCTTCTTCCTTATCCTTCATATCTTTCCATAAATTTAGGGCTATTGATTCCCATGATAACATAGTAGGTTGGTGAATACCTACTAGGAATCTCCTTTGTTGTGGTTCTTCGCTTGCCACTTGCTCAGCTGCAACAATGAGCCTTGCTAATCCTAAATTCCATTATTCCATTATTCTAGGATTCCTTCAATCAACAACCCATCTTCTTCTTGCGGAAATTCCCTTTCTTGAGATATTTGTTCATCCCCTTCCCCAGATTCTTGTGTAGGCATCATTTCCCTATCTTTCTACTCATATGGTGAGGTAAATTTGGGGCTTCCCCTAGGAGGTCTATTAAGGATTATCCTTTATTCTTCACTAGGAGTGGTTTGAACAGAGTCTATAGATTCAATTTGGATGTTCACCCTAGGTGTGGTAGATTTTTCCTATTTACTAGGCTTACCCCTAAGCTTGTGACTCTTCCTCTAGGGTGTTTTCTTTGTAGTATTTTCTATCTTAGACTTTTTAGTAGGCTTTTCACTATGCTTAGTGGCTGTAGGAGGTTCTTCATCCTTTGTTTTTCATTTTCTAGAGCTAGGGCTTTCCTTTACAATTTTTTGCATTTTAGCCTTTCCCTTTTCATCCTTAGTCTTTATCATTTTTCCTTTTTCTCTTGCTACTGCTGCCCTAGTATGAACTATTGATTTAGGGGAAACATCCTCATTAGGGTCTGAAGGGGAAATATTTACATCTTTGTGCAAAGGTTCAAGTGAACTCATTTCAGCTACACGAGGGTTTCTAGTATGAACCACCGTATAAGTTGAAGCCCGAGGGGTGCATTTTGTAACTTTTTCCTCCCCACTAACCCTATGGCTCAAGGGATGACATCTAAGATGCACATTCTCCGCTCTAAACTTTTTAATTTTCAAAAATTCATCCCATGAAATTTGAGACACATTGTAAAGACCTTTCAACAAGTAACTTAATTAAACAGTGATAGGAAATAGATTTTTCTCTTCCTTTATGTGTCTCAGTAGCCATAATTGCTAGCATGATATATAGCACATTACAGACATTCATTCTCCTTTCATGTCGCATGTGGCTCAGAATCTTGAAGTGTATAGAGTGTAGAGATGACTACTGACCCTCACAAGTAATGTATCTAATAATATAAATTACAACATGTGCCCATTTTTGTGGTAAAGAAATCCTCCTTGTTGCATGTTTATCTAATTCAAGTTGAGGATCCCTGGGTCTAGTAAACTCTTCTCTAGCTATTTTTTCTTCTTTACTTTCAGGGTAGGGTTATTCTATATGAGGCAACCCTACAACTTCATCAATCCTCTCCTCCATGGCAGTAGCCTTAAAACCCTTCACCATTGCCTCACCACTATTAAATGCCTGAGAAAATTCAATAGAAATTTCATTACTGAACCCATTCAACTTCAAAAAGTAGTCTAACCAGCCATAGTTCCTGAATTATGGGTCATAGAGTGTGTCCTGCAGGATTAATTGATGAACTTTTGGTTCACTTCTCACTGGTGGACCTCCCATGTTTCTAGTCACACCCTTTAAAACACCTCTAATCTACAATTATTTAGTTGCAAACTCACCTAATTCCTCTCCCAATGTTGTATATCCTTCTCATGGTCCTAACACCATTGTCATATAACCTTTCTATTTACCCCTCTTTTAGTGGCATTTATGACAATTTATTAAACAATAAGGAAGGTATTAAAGAGGGATTTCAGATTTTAAAACTTTTACATGTTGGCACATAAAATACATTGAAGCATAAGGATGTGTATATAACACGTGGGCACACACTCCCCCTAACATGTACGGAAGCATGTGTCCACACATCTCTGGCTATGGGGAAACTAGAATGCACCCACATACATTCTTATTTTTTTTAAGTCTATTTTATTTACACTATACCATGGTGCAATCTGGTTGCACCATAGATGGTGCCATGTCAGAGCATTAGAAACAAATATACTATGTGATATATCAACATTACAATTATTTAATAAAAGCATTTAAAGTAATGAATACAATTATGGGATGAATGCAAAATTTTCATTGTTTCCCAACTTTATAATTGTTTTTCTCATTTTTTAGAGAATTGTCAAGGGTTTTCAAGCACTTGCTTTGAAAAATAGGGCTAATTGTACCCCCAAAACTAGTCACAAACCTATTTTGCCTTTGGTGTCCCAAAATAACATATGGGAATTTTTGGATATGTCATGTAACTCTTAAAAGTGTATTCCAAAGTATCCTTTATTTGTTCATAAGGTTAGGGGTTGAATAATTAAAGCCCAAAAACTAGTCATTTACTAGTAGGCCTAGTTGTGATGTATGAAGTGTGAATAAAACTTGTCAAGTGGCCTTGCAGGGTCTTTGATTGGGTTGATGGGGATACAAGGAAGTCCTTAAGATAAAAATTAGCTTTTGGGGGAATCATTTCATGTCAAATACAAGATTGGCTTTAGAAGCCTTTGTCAGGATGTCTAATGGGAATAGTGATAAAAGCCCATTTGAGGAGTCACCTTTTAGACTTTGTTGAGTTTTTTATTATGTCCTTTTCTTCCAAATAAGTCCCTCTACATCAAAAATGGAAGGGCATAAGAAGTCAATTGAGCACTTGAAACATCAAGTGGAGTAGTACAAGGCTGCAAGGTATGACATAGGTGATTTCATGAAATAATGAGACAATTGAGTGGGATCTACAGCTAGCGGATAAGAACTTTAGAACTCATCCTACACATCAATAAATAATCAATAGAAGGAATCAAAATTGACATATTAACAAAAAAATATCCAACTAAATTATTGAAAGTCAACCATTGATACCTCGTTCTCCATCCAGATTACAAAGTTAGTCCACCTTTTTCTTTTTAACATTTCCTTTTCAAATTGCGCTGGATGTGGGCCATATTTCTGCTTCTGTCAAAACATGGCACATGGACTAGTTAAATTTATTTATATGCAATCATTTACTTTTTTCCTAGGAAATTAAAAAAATCATTTAACAAATTAAATATACTTACAAATGTACAAATTAAGGCATGTAAACCTTTCTAGGTACTGTGACGCGTGACACAAAGTTTGCAAAGCCTAGCCTTGGTGGCCTTATCTTGAAACATATACTAATTTAATTTAACTATGTCAAAATGAAATTGAAGAATCAATTAATCAATTTGGTATAATCTTAAGAGAAAATTCAAATACATGTGAACTCTCTTCACTTGACTACCTTTGTGCCTTAGACTTCTCATATGCTTTTAAAAGATCTTTCCATAATTTCACACTTACATCAATTGGCCTTTTTTTACCCTTATCTTAGAAGGGATTTTTTGAATCTTATTTGTTTGGTTGCACCAAAATTGCTTACACTTTTGAGATATTCATAGCTTTATCTTCTTTACAAACCAACCTGTGCCAAATTCAATCTCTGTGTCATGGATAGTTTCTTTTTGCAAGTGCTTGGGTATCTTTGAGAATGGAAAATATAGATGGTCTTTGAACCATTTAAGGCATTCTTCCTTCAACCTATTTACACTTATTTTTCCACTATATATCATTTGGACATCCTCTGAAACCACGTCGTATTCTATCTTGGTATTGTAGCTACCAATGTAAGATGAAATGCATGGTGTGTTGGAAGAAGTCTATATCCCAAGAGTGGTTGTGACATTGGAAGTCTTTGTTCCCTAATCCACATTTTTAGAGTTTACTGCTACTAAATTCCTCCTAGATCTTATGCTTATTCTAGGAGTGGTTGCAGAATCAATTGATTCCCTATGACAAACTTGATTTGGTTTCAATATTTCAGGGTTTTTACTAGATCATTTTTATATGTATCTAGCAAGCATTCTAAAATCCACGTCATCCAATTTATTGACTACCTCTTCCCCCAAAATGGTAGCCAATGCCTCTTTTTCTTTGTCAGTCTCATGTCCCTACATGTATATAAAATAAATAAATTTCTTCTCTTAAATCTAGAAATAAAAAACTAAAAACTAAAAATTGAAGAAACAATATAAACATTTACAAATCTATAAATTGACAATGTATTACCTCATTGTGGCCAAAGTTTACTCCCTTCCCTCTATTTCTCAACATTTTGAGGTGACCTAGGGTAAGTTCTATCAAATTGAACCAAAAGGAAAAACATATATGGTTTTCACGTTTAAAGCAAAATTAGGGGTTTGATTTGTATCCATCTATCCTCTACTCTCTATCTCGCAAAAAATTTAAACCGGGTGACCAGAGACTGTAAACACTATCTATCCTATACTCTATCTTTGGTAACAAAATAAAAGTGGGCGTCCAAAATGAAGAAAAGATCAACATGACCAACATGCAAACAAAAAACAACTAAAACAAAGAATCAAGTCCAATGCAATTATTTGGGATTTCAAAAGTATGACATGTTTCATGTGAATCTATAAATGTTTACGGTAGTTTGTTGTGTTTAATGATGCAGTGGCTAACGTTGATTTTGACCCATAAATTTAATATATTTTAGATGTTGAAGTCGGTGTTAATGGCTCCTAATTTTGCACCAATTTTAAACCTTGAATGTAGCACATTTGAGCTCTAGTTTGTTTAGCATTATAATTTAATTTTTATTTAATTTATTTTTTAAAAAATTATGTAGGGTTGGGGTTCTCTTTATTATAGAGTTCAATTTGGTTTAATATTAGGGATAGGATTCGATTTGGTTCAATGTTCAATTATGTCTAGGATTACAATTCAATTCATTTTATTGTTAAAATATGCATTCAATTTGGTTTAGTGTATAATTTGGTTTACAATCAAGGTTCAATTTGGTTTAGTGTTAGCTTTACAATATTATTTGGTTTAATATTCAATTACGCTTTCACTTATCATTCTATTTAGTTGTGTTATACTCAAGGTTAAATTTTGTTTAGGATTTGGGTTTAATTTAGTTTAGATTAATGGTTTGATTTGGTTTAGGATATAATTAGGCTTAGGTTTAGGTTTGAATTTAGTTGAGTGTTAGGTTTCAATTTTCTTTAATGTATGGATTCAATCTAGTGTAGGTTTAAGATTGCATTTTATAAGGTTTAAATGATTAAGGTTAAATTTGGTTTATTGATACCCTGGCTAGGTTTAGAGTTAGAGGTTAAAATAAGGTTTAGTTCTTAAATAGATTTAATTAGGGTTTTATTTTTGTTTATTGTTAGTGTTATGCTATTTTGGTTTATGATTAAAGTTTTATTCAGTTTAATGTTCAATTAGATTTAGGGTTTAGGTTTTATTTTGTTTAGAGTAAGGGCTAGGTTCAATATGTTTTTACATAGACTTGTGGATCGATTTTGTTTAGGATTGGGGTAATGGTTTAAGTTGGCATACTATTGAATTAGCTTTACGATTAGGCCTCAAATTTGGGTTGTTGTTTAGAGTTAGGATAACAATTAAATTAAATTTAGGGTTAATGTTTAATTTAGTTTAATGTTGGGTTTAGGAATATGTATACAATGAGAGATAGTGATAGAATACAAAGTTTGTTAATGGTTTATTTATGGTTAATGTTCAATTTGGTTTATGGTTAATTTTTAATTTGGTTTAGGTTTATGGTTAATGTTTAATTTGGTCTAGGGAATAACTTATATTTATCTTCTCTCTCCTACCTTCCTACCTATATCTCTTTGAATCTTTTGATCTTATCTCTCCCTCCATCCCATCTCCTCTCTCTCCCTCTACACCCCTCCCTTCTACTCTCCTCTACCCTCTACCCTCTACCTATCTTTATCTCCCTTTCTCTTCCTCCCTCCCCATCTCCCTTCTCTATATCTCTCCCTCCCACACTTCCTCCCTATCCCCCTACCTATCTCTCTACATTTACCTCATTTTATCATTCTCTATAAATATATTTCTATCTCTCTCTTTCTCTTTGTTCAAAGTTAAGGTTGGTATTTATTTAAGCTTATGGAGTGAGGTTTGGGTTTAATAATGTTTAAGGTTATGTTTTAAAAGGGTTGGGATATAATTTGATTCTATGACCTGTTGATTTGTTGGATTAAAATAATGACACAAATTTGATAATTGCTAGGTTCAGTTTCTTATACTATTTCATTAGGCCTAGGGTTATGGTTCAATTTCATTTAGTGTTCAAATACTATCAGTGTTAGGGTTTAGTTTTCTTTATTATTAAGGTTAGGGTAAAATTTGGTTTAGAGTTAGTGTTTAGTTTGGTTTGATGTTCATTTAGTTTTATGATTAGGATTCATCTTGCTTTAGGGCTTTGATTACAATTCAATCCGGTTTAGGTTTAAAATTTATTTTTGGTTATTGTTAGGGAACTAAGTTTTAAGTTATTGTGTGTTAGGGGTAGGGTTTAATTTGGATTGGGGTTTAGGTTTAACTTTGTCTACTACTAGGTTTAAGATTTATTTTGGCCTATTTTTAGTTTTAGGATAACTATTTTTGTTTAAAGATTATAATTACACAAGGTTCAAAGTTAAGGTTACTATTTGTGTAAGTTTATGATTACATTTTATAAGGTTTAAATGATTAAGGTTGAATTTGGTTTGTTGATAGGGCTAGGGTTAGAGTTAGAGGTTAAAATAAGGTTTAGTTCTTGATTAGATTTAATTAGGGTTTTATTTTTATTTATTATTAGTGTTACACTATTTTGGTTTATGATTAGGGTTCAATTTGGTTTAATGTTCAATTAGTTTTAGGGTTTGGGTTTTATTTTGTTTAGTGTAAGGGATAGGGTTAAATATGTTTTTACATTAGACTTGGGGCTCGATTTTATCTAGGATTGGGGTAATGGTTTAAGTTGGTGTACTATTGAATTAGCTTTAAGATCATGCCTAAAATTTGGGTTGTTGTTTAGAGTTAGGGTAACAATTCAATTAAATTTATGGTTAATATTTAATTTGGTTTATGGTATAGGTTTACGGTTAATGTTCATTTTGGTTTACATTTATGGTTAATGTTCAATTTGGTTTAGGGAATAACTTCTATTTATCTTCTCTCTCCTACCCTCCTACCTATATATCTCTGACTCTTCTAATATTCTCTCTCCCTCCTTCCATCCCAGCTCTTCTATCTCACTCTAGCTATCTCTCTCCCTCTACACTCCCCCCCTGTCTACTCTCATCTACCCTCTACCTATCTTTTTCTCCCTTTCTCTTCCTCCCTCCCCATCTCCCTTCTCTCTATATCTCCCTCTTGGAAACTTCTTCCCTATCCCCCTACCTTTTCTCTCTACATTTACCTCATTCTCTCATTCTCTTCGAATATATTTATATCTCTCTCTTTCTCTTTGTTCAAAGTTGAGGTTGGTATTTATTTAAGCTTACAGAGTGAGGTTTGGGTTTAATAATGTTTAAGGTTACACTTTAAAAGGGTTGGTATTTCATTTGATTCTATGACCTATTGATTTGTTTTGATTAAAATAATGACACAAATTTGATAATTGCTAGGCTTAGTTTCTTATACTATTTCATTAGGTCTAGGGTTAGGGTTCAATTTTCTTTAGTGTTCAAATACTCTTAGTGTTAGGGTTCAATTTTATTTATTATTAAGGTTACGGTAAAATTCAGTTTAGAGTTAGTGTTTAATTTGGTTTGTGGTCATTTAGTTTTATGATTAGGGTTCAACTTGCTTTAGGGCTTTGATTACAATTTAATACGGTTTAGGTTTAATTTTGTTTTATTTATTGTTAGGGAACTAAGTTTCAAGTTATTTTATGTTAGGGGTCAATTTCTACATTGCTAGCATCACATTCAATGGATAATAGCTTCTCAAAGCTTGGCAGCACCAAAACAGGTTGGGTAGCTATCCTCTCCTTCAACAACACAAAGCTCTTGTTAGCATCTTCATTCCACACAAACTTGGTTTTCCTTCCTCCTTTGATAGTGTCTAACATAGGAGCACAAATTGCACTAAATTGTCTTATGAACATCCTATAGTATTGTGCAAGACCATGAAAACTCCTTACCTCAGTTGCTGACCTTGGAGTAGGCCAATTCATGATGGCTTCCACCTTGCTCTTATCCATTTTCAGATTGCCATGAGATAAGACAAACCCAAGGTACACCAACTCTGATTTGATGAACTCGCACTTCTCCAAGTTGATCATCAACTTCTCCTCATGCAGCTTCTTGAAGACAATGTCAAGGTGTTCCAAATGCTCACTCTTTGTCTTGCTAAAAATCAGTATATCATCTAGATATACAACTATAAACTTGCCTATGTAGTCCTTGAGTACTTCATTCATGAGCCTCATGAATGTAGAGGGGGCATTTGACAAACCAAATGGCATGGCAAGCCATTCATATAGGTTTAAGATTTAATTTGGCATATTTTTAGTTTTAGGATAACTATTTTTGTTTAAAGATTATAATTACATAAGGTGCAAAGTTAAGGTTACTATTTGTGTAGGTTTAGGATTACATTTTATAAGGTTTAAATGATTAAGGTTAAATTTGGTTTACTGATAGGGCTAGGGTTAGGGTTAGATGATAAAATAAGGTTTAGTGCTTAATTAGATTTAATTAGGGTTTTATTTTTGTTTATTATTAGTGTTGTGCTATTTTGGTTTATTATTAGGGATCAATTTGGTTTAAATTTCAATTAGCTTTAGGGTTTGGGCTTTATTTTCTTTAGTGTAAGGACTAGGGTTCAATATGTTTTTACATTATACTTGGGGCTAAATTTTGTCTAAGACTGGGGTAATGGTTTAAGTTGGTGTACTATTGAATTAGTTTTAGTCAGGTAATGGTTTAAGTCAGTGTACTATTGAATTAGTTTTAGTTGGGTAATGGTTTAAGTTGGTTTAGTTATTGTGTGTTAGGGGTAGGGTTTAATTTGGATTGGGGTTTGGATTTAGCTTTCTCTACTACTAGGTTTAATATTCAATTTGGTCTATTTTTAGTTTTAGGATAACTATTGTTGTTTAAATATTATAATTACACAAGGTTAAAAGTTAAGGTTGGTATTTATTTATTTATTACAAATTCTACAACATAAATTCAAAATCCTTCCATCGAACTCAATACAATTTTATCTTCGTGTTTTTATTCTTAATGCATTCATAAGGAACACCACAAAATTGAAACATTTGAAATCCCTCATCGTGCCATCAATTGAATGAAAACAAAACCATGGACCCACCACAGTGTCCATTCATCTAAGATAACTTTCATCTAACTTTCCACCCACATCATCACTCGATGATATGTTGAAGGAGAATTGAATTCACACTGCATCATTGCATGCCACATCACAACAAACTTCTGCGCAAAGATAAATCACTTGGTAATGCACTAAGACCAAAGAATCTCTCTACCCACCACCGTGTGGACCCACCTTTCATCTGACATGCCACCCATGTCACTGATCATCCATTTTCACCACCTTGTGGCTTATTATTGGGGACATAGTTTTGGCCCATGAGGAAGCGAGAATGTTAAACATGACACTCTAATGATTGATGGAAGAACTTGATTGGTTTTCTTTGTTGCATCACCATGGGGTTAACAAATTGGTATGGTTGCATGCAACAGTTGAGCAAGATACTAACACCTATTGAAGACCTTTGGCCTTGCATCCTACTAGGCCTAAATTGTAGTTAAGGAAAATAGTAGCGAGCTTGCAATGAAATGAGTTGATAACCCAAGTTGGGTACATCACAACCTTGAAACACTTTACATGGGCTACCTAATTAGCTCATGGTTTGTGAGGAGTTTATATGTGTCTAAGAAATTCTTGAAGGAAATATTGAATGGACCCACAACCGATTGTTTCAAGTATAGTTGTATGAGTTACGACCAGTGGATAATCTCCATATGGAGCTCATGTGTATCAATGTGGAGATCAACAGATGAGATTCAAAGATTTAGAAGACTATGGCACTACTAGTTGAGTTGATAGTTGAACCATGCGACATTAATTTCAAAATGATGGCCACATTAATTTTTATGTTGCAATGAAAAATTTGAGAGTTGTTTAGTCGAGAGTTCAAGTTACATAAATAGAATTACATAGCAAGTTTCTAATTCTATTAGGGGTGATTTTAATGAACTTGTAAGTTTTTTTTTCTCTCTGTTCTTGAGAAATCTTTTCAGTAGGGTATTTTCTGGTTCTTGTTAAATGTCGAATTGGATTTAGGATAAACGAGTCAATAGAATGTATCTACATTTACTTTTGGGTCTAGTTCTACTAAAAAGGGGCAAAGTAGGGCTTATTGGCAAGATTTTGTTGACTTGTTACCCTAGACTACCAACACACTATCCATAAATGAACATGAATAAAGGGATGCTTTTTTATGTGTAGGAATCCAAAAATTGAATCCTCAAGATGGGATTTGTTTAATTACTTTTTCAATAACAGAATTAAAGGCCCTCCCATGTCAAATCCATGAGATTTGAATTTGGACAAGTTAATAGTACCATATGTCTTTATTGATGTAGATTTCCTTAGGAAATTATCCCATAGATATTGTCTGGTTGCTATCCAACTAAACCTTGCACTGATTGATTTCAAACATTACTCTTTATTATGTCATTTGATTTTATATTTTAATGTTGATAATATAGATAAAAGGTTGTACTTGGAGAAGGTTTCCCCATCTAGAGAGAGGATTCTTTTGTAGTGTTGGACAAGAGTGTGGGATATGAGCCACTCGACCGCTAGTTTTGTATATTTTTAGAATTGGATTGTTGCCCCTATCATGAACCTTTTGGGGAGGGGCATAAATAGGCTAACTCTTTAGGTGGGAAAGTTGTAAGCCTAACTCAAGAGGTTTTTGATAGGCCCCTTGATCACAACTGGGGTGATTTTTATTTCTTTGATGACTTCACTATGTTCAAAGATTATGGTTGCCTATAGCCTCCTCATATATTATTGTGTTTTGTACCTAACAGAGTTGATGTTATTGAGTTTTTCTGGAAATTATTGTTAGTTGAGAGGGACTAATTGCATAATAAGATAAGGGGTGCTCTTGTGTCTAGATTGATAAAAGTTTTAGATTTCTCCATTGGCAAGTAGGTAATTGAAAAGCTCAACACCTTCTTGAAGCAATTCAAGTTGGAGACTGCTCTTCGCAGGTTTTCTGATGTAGATAGTTTTAATAGGGGCATTTGCACAGATGATACCTTGGAAAAAGCTTCCCCCTCATGAGAATTTGGACGATGAATATGCAGTGAGAAATTATTTCTTCAAGGATGTTCTAGAAATCATGGAAAAATGGAGGAATCTGATTATGTGTGAAACAAGGCTGACTCAGGTAAATAATGATTTCCCTAGATTTTAACCTCATTTACCTCCTCTTCGAATAATTGAGGACATGATGAAAAATTATGATGCTCTGGTGGATCAAATTCCAACTCTTCCACCTCAACAACAACAAAGAGGAATTATAGTTTCAAGTCTAGAAGATGATTCTAACTCTTCTTCTTCTGTTGAGAAACCCCCTCGTAAAAGGGAAAGGACTAGTTCTCAAATTAAGGAGTATACCTTTAATGATGTGGCTAACAATGATGATTATGAATTTTATTAAAGAACAATGAGGCTCAGGGAGAAGCTTAGGGAAGGGCTTGGTGATGGTTTGGAATTGTATAATGATCAACCATTGGGAAAATTGATAGATGATAGGGAGATTGCTTCTCAACAATTCTTAGAGGATGATAATTTTATATGTACTATGGAGTTCAAAATTTTCTTGATGAAGATAAAAGGAAGAGAGGTGAAGATGTCAATGGATCAAGATGGATAAGCTTCTATCTCAGATCAAAAATAGGTTTCACTCGCTAGTTTGGAATGATATGACCCTGATTAAGTTCAATTGACAATTGAAAAGGCCTAGAAACTTGTTATGGAAAGTGGTATGTTATTGATTCCAAGGTGGGATTTGCAAACCACTTTTATTATTGATCAAATTAGGAATCAAAATAACCCTATTTTCTCCTTTGAGCATGAGCATGGTGCTTTCTTGAGAGGGTCAACATTTGAACCCAAATAAAAAAACCCTTGATATTTGGGCACTAGCCCCTGCTACACATAAGCCCCATATGATTAATATTGGTGAAGAAAGGTGAGGTAATACCATCATTAAGACTCTTAATAGTAGTCAAGTGGATATTGCACACATGCTTAACCATGTGTCAATGTTGAATGTGGCAATTTGCAGAAGACAAAAATAAGATTCATAAGGATGTGTATATTGACTTGGTGACCATGTCTAAGCAGTATGAGGAGGTTTTGATTGAGAATGCAGTATTGAAAGAAACATTATAGAAGTATGTTTCAAGGTTTCATCTCCTCCCATCTACAAAGCTTACAGATGAACATCTAGTTATAGGTGAGGCAATTGTATCTCAAGATGTACATAATAGGTTGGAGGATTACGCTACCAAGATTGAATATTTATAAGAGGAAATGCTAAAAAAGAGTTTCAGTGTTCTCATGCAGGTTCTTCAACATAGGGTTGACAAGGTCAAGTTTAAGGTTGATGTTGTTCATGCTTCCTACGCTTCTTTAGTTTAATATGACAGGCTATGTGATGATTTTATTTCCTACTTGCATCCTTTGTTCACTGTGTGGTCAACAGTGTAGCTTTTTATGGCCCAATTGGAAGTTGCAACAAAATATAGGGATGATGTACCTCCTATTATTGAGGACACCAAAGAAATGACCAATTTGGTAAATACTTTATTGTCATTCTTCAAGGGGGAGAAAAATTTAATCAATACCAAATTAAAATCCTTGGTAGACCTTGACCATCCTTTGGTTTTGTTAGTCCATTTTCCAATCAATGCAAAAAATCTAGGGAAAATGGTCTTTTCCCACAAGCCCTAAGAAATTGTCATGTCCTCGTTGCAACACATTTTTGACCTATGAAGAAGATATATAATGTTTTATGACTTGCGAGCTTAGCCATGGATTAATCAAGATGTGACCAAGCCCCATTTAAGATCGCATGTGCTCAAGTGTAAAAACCAGAGAGAAATTATAGTTTCAAGGTTTGAGAAATAGGGTTTATCCATGTCTGAGGGTTTCAAAAATTGTCCAAGTCCACAAAACAATACCCTCATTTCTATTTCCTCATTACCTTTTTGAGCCACTTAAATCTTATTTCTGCACATGCCTTTTCTCTTTCCTTTGTTCACTGAATCTCTAAGTTCTTGGGTGGTTAGTCTTTTATTTGGTGATCCAGCGACTATGTATTCATGTAATCTCTCAGTCTGGGTAGTTAAGTTCCTAACATTCAGTGATCTAGCAGGTGGTTTATGTTTTTCTTTAGTCGTTGAATCTCTAGATATCATGGTCAAGGCATGTAACTTTCAACATTCAAACTTGGACCATCAATGCGGATTAAGATCAATGACTAATGCTCATTCTCTTAATGGAACTCAGGGTTAAGGAAAGATTGAGTGACCTAACGAATGCCTTTGTTGCATAATCTTTGAACCAAACAAGGGTTAGTTAAAATATTCAATGATTATGAGAATGATTTATTCATTGAGTCTCTGAATTTGATCATAGTTAAAGACTAGTCAGGTTTTCTCTTTGTTCACTGAATCACTTGATAGAAAGTGAGTTAAGTTCTAAGGCTCAATGATTTAATAATAACCATTGATGTTAGTGAGATCGGGTGGTGGACTCATATTCTCCAAATGATACTCAAGGTCAAAGAAATATTTAGCGATCACGAGAATACCTTTGTTTGCCCAATCTCCAGACAAGACCAGAGTTAAGATAAATGTTTCATGACTTAGACAATGCTTCAGTCATTGAAACACCAAGAAATGGTGAGCTAAGTTAAAAGAATTAGAGTTTCAGCAAGGACCGTCCGATTATGATCAGATCAATGACCAATGTTTAATCACAAGATTGAATCAAGGTTAATAAAATGATTGGGCGACTTGGCGATTACTTTGTTCACATGTTCTTTGAGTCTAACTTGTGTCAAGGATTTTATCAAGTGATCTAGAGATTGCCTTAGTCACTTAATTTCCAGATAGAGGTTGTGTTAAATTTTAAAGGCTTGGAGATTGATTATGAGTCATTGATGCAGATTAGATTAGACACTAGCGCTTATTCTCAGGATCTAACTCAGAGTCAACCTAAGATTCAGTGATCATGTGGATGCCTTTGTCACCAGATCTCTTGATTTAACCATAGTTAAGAAAAACATTGAGTGATTAGGAGAATTCCTTTAGTCGCGTAATCTTTGAATGACTAGGGGTTAAGAGAAGCTTGTTGAGATGAGATATGATAGGTGGGTCTAGTTGCCAGGTGTTGATGATGTGCTTGATTCTGATTGGTCATCAAGTGACAATGATGTGGCTAGACATTTTAAGGCTTATTTGAATGTTGGCAATTTATGAGAATCATTTGATGTGCTAGACAAATATCAGGATCGACGGTCATGTTTTAAAATTGATAAATTAACCGTTGTCGGTCCATGTTTAAATTTTTTGAGTTAGAATTTGTAGAAAAGAGAAATGACGGTGCGCTAGAACATGAAACAATCTGATTCTTTTTTGAGGCATAAATGAATTTACAGTTGAGAAATTGAATGAGCTGTGAGTTGGTTGAGCTTAATATGATTAGATTTTATGGCCGCCTTGAGCTTGATATTTTGAAGGATGCTTTCCTAGATGCAACATTAATGTTTTCAACCAAGTTGTCAAATAATTCATTTCCTAGTATGCAGAGGTAGCTGAGATATTTGTAGTGATTTTTCTTGCCACAGAGATAAAGGAATCATCCATGATTGTAGTTTGATTGCTAGGGTTTTCAATATAAAGATATCAGATTTGTCTATGATATTTCTTGATTATTATTAGGGTCTTTCTCCCTATCACTTTTGTAATAAATTAGTTCATGATTTCATGTTGCAGTAGTTGACAATGTGATGCAATCAAGGATTGTGGATCTAATTAAGGACAGTCCAACCTTGCAGCTTCAGAATAACACAGCGGAATAACACAACAAGATATGTTTCAAAATATATTTCCATTAACATGCTTAGCTGCAAGGCCTTCCGAGTTAGGGCCAATTACAAACAAGAAGTAATTTTGCAAGATCACCAAGATCCAACACAACCCCAGCTAGTCCAGTTCTAAGACAAATTAGCAACTGATGGAAACCCTAAGGCAGATCTAAACTTTTGCTTGCAAGCTACCAAGCAATCTCCTTGTCTCCAAGCATGAAAATGACTAGCTATGCTAATACAAAATATCAGATAACAATCTGATCTACAAGATCTCATAGGATCTTTTCCACAACTTTACTTATTCCCCTGCCTCTACTCCTAAACAACTACCCAAACACCCTTTAAATACTAATCATCAACCACAAGTTGACTAGATGAAACCATTAACTCCTACAAACAAATATTAAATGTCATATAAGTTAGCTCAAAAATCACCTTACAAACATTTATTTCAATGTGTCAACCTCCAGATCCGCATAGGAGAATCCAACAAAAGATACCAACAATAAATGCACCAAGTCAGCCAAGCAAATCTTCAAGAACTCTAGTCAGTAAGGCCACTACCGAGCACTAGAGAAATGACTGAGCATGCCAAGCATTGCCGAGCATTATGTCGATCAAGCACCACAAGCATCACCAAGTACCAATTTCACTAAGCGCCAGAGCTTTCAGAGTTCCTTCAGTGATTGAGCTTCCTTCCTTAACTGAGACCACTACCAGTTAAAGCTGCAACCAAGTTCCATGGGACCAAAACAACACACCTCCATATAGATTCACTGAGTACCCTAGAATGCCCCTACATCACAATGTTTCCCTAATTGTGCCCTAAATGACTTGAAGCTTGTTGCAATCCTTTTTCTTATAAAAGGATTCCCAAGGTCATTTAGGAGGAGTTCTTTTCTGAGGTTAAGAAAGGACTTGGCTGCAAAACTTAAATAGGAAATACATGTTTGTTGTTTTTTAGTCAAGAATTGGTAGAAGAGGTTTGTAACCTCTCTATTTCACAAAAATCTTAATGAATCTATAGTTTTCTTATTTATTTTGTGGAGTATTCTATGCTTAGTAAATCACTCTTGTATCATTTTGTGGCAACTTATACAAAGATTTCAAGAATTGCTTTGAATCTTGTCTCTTATTTAATGTTTTGTTATTTCCTATTATCTTGTGAGTTGATGACCTCAAGATCAATAGTTGCAGACATAGTCTTTATGTTTTGATATGTTTTGTTGTTAACTTGAAAAGTTAAGTAAATGCTTAATATAACCTAACAAAATAGAAGGGTATTAAGGAGGCTATTTGTAAGTGTATCATCTTAAAATGGAAGCACTTCCATGTTAAGAGTGTTTAGCCCTCTGAGTAAGTGGTTTAGGGTCATGATTGGCATCTTTGCATTCTCCCTTTCTTCCACTTCTTCTTTGCACTTGATTTCTTCATTCTAGGTGAAATTAGGGTTAAGGTCTTAAGGAATTTCTTGATTTTCTCTCTTCCATGGCTCCATTTTCTAGGTAGGGTTTAGACATAGGACCTCCTAGTCCTTCATCATATCATTCTGAGGATTTTCTATCTGTTCCAGGCACTGGGTCCTATTCAGACAATAATTTTCAAGTTTCTAGCACCCGTGGAACCCCTGTTGCAAAATCTGGCCAAGTTAGGGTCTAAGGTCAAAGTTGACCTCAACCCTGACTAGGTCAGGGTTGACCTTGACCTTGACCTCTTCCTGCTAGGATTTCAAATTCTCATTTGCTAGTAATTTAGCTTTTCGGATAATTATTTCCCACCTCTGGGTCGGCTGTTTCAGGTTCCGAAACAGTAAATCCTTTAATTGTATTTAATCAAGGTATATTTTTGAAAGGTGAGGACCTAATTGGGATTTAATTCTCCAAGGTGGCCCATCTAGAGGAGTGTTCCCTAGATCACTATAAAAGGAGGCCTTCCTCTCTCATTTTGATCATCAAGTTTTCTCAATCAAGCTCTCAAGCTCTCAAGATCATCAAGCATTCCATTCAAACAAGCAGTCAAGTCTTCTTCTCCATCCAAGTTCTCCATTGAAGATCAAGGATTCAAGAATTCAATCCATTGAAGGGATTTGGTTCAAGCATTCAAGATTTATCATTCAAACCCTAGATCTAGCCATCATGATGGTGTGATCTTCCTTCAAGATCCTTTGTTCATCTTCAAGATCCATTTCATTCTTCTCTCAAGATGGATTCCAAGCATACAACCATGGAGGTTTGATTTACATTTACTGTTGTGTTCAAGCTTTCATATCAATATACCTGTTTACATTTCAAACACAATTGCATATCTATTGAATTGCATAGCTTCATTGTTAGATCTACTTCTACTACTTGCTAGCATTCTCCATTTCAATTTCAATATTAAGGTTGATTCCAAACCAGGGTTTGACCAAGGCGAACCCCCCAAAAAAAAAAAAACCATTTTTCTTGTAGGTACAGGTGCGAAATCTCATATCTGAGAGTGAATTTGGATACCCTTTTTGCCAAACTTCCAGGATCTGCGAACATAATTTGAATCAAACTTTACAATAAAAATGTGGTCTTTGAACTTTTAAAAGGTCAAAGTCAACCTATGTGAATCTGGACAAAAGATTTTTGGGTTTTGTAGATCTCACAGTTTCGGTCCATGAGTAGAGAAATCAATAGTTTTTGAGACTGTTTGACAGGGTTTTCAGTAGGTTCTTTTTCAGAGGTAAGTACTTTTACTTCTTCATTTCAATATTAATCATCTATATTTTCTTTCCATATCAATACAATTTCATGTGAGTGTAAAATATTGGCTTTGGGGTCTCTTGTATGTGCAAACCATTGTTTTAGGACCCCATCCATATTTTATCCTTTATAGTGAGTAGTGAGATTCTTAATCTGATTTTCATTTGCAAGGTGAATAATAAGAATCAACAACATAGTGAGGAATTGTTCTAAATATGCCCAATGGATAAGGGACTGATCACATACACTTTGTCTAATAGATGTTTAATCTTGTCTATCAGTTTTACCCCTAAAACAAATCAAATTCTAAATCTTTAAGTCAGTAGTTGTGGACTTAATAGTAAAAGCCCCTGCTTTATTTGTGAGTAACTTGATAGTGTGCTTAGCTTCACATCCTATCCCTTTATGTCATAGATAAAAAGAAGTATTATGGGCACATATATTCTTTGTGAGGATTAGTGAAAAGACTGAGATTAAGTGATCCTAATCCTAGGTGTACCCGCCTGAATTCTGTAGAGTTCAAAGTGTAGAAAGCCTTAGTACTTTGTTCATTGGTCCTTGTTCTTGTATGAATGTATTGATTATGGGAAGTAAGCTACCCCACAGGTGCATCTCTTCATTAATAAAGGTAGTTAAAATCTTGCTAAACCAAGAGTAGAGCTAGACTCCTGGCTGGCTTATTTATCTTATCCACTAGTTACCATTGAAAGAGTAGAGTCAAAGTCTAAAAGTTTTACATCTTCTGACTAAGTGTGAGTGGCAACTCTGAGAAATCTCTGCATCAGTGCTGAGAAAATTAAAATATCAAAATATGAATCAAAGAATTACCAGGGCTAAAAGGAAGGATCATCTTAAAGAAAGGTTGGAGGGTGAACTACCAAGTACTTCTAGGGCTTGTCAGCCAAGAGCTGATAAAAATGCTGAAAACATGCCTTAGGCATGGAGACAAAAAAATACAAATGAAGATGATCAAGTCCAAACTAGTCAAGATGGTAATATGTCAGAATATGAAGAGGCTATGGATTTGGTAGTAGGTCAGTATGAGGACTATGATTTTCCTTTAGAGAGAGGGTAAGGAAGATCACAATACAATAAAGGCATGATCCCAAATAAAACTCTTGAAAATGATAGAAGGTCAAGAAGTAAAAGTAGGAGTAGACAAGATTTTTATCCTCCTTTTGCCCTTGGTACTTCAATACCCCAAGGTCTTCATATCCCAGAAGAAAAACAAGATGAAGTTCATGAAGGAGACTCAAACTCTGAAACAAGTCTCCTAGAATCTAAAGAAATATTTGAAGAAGTTTATGAGTTGGAGAGAAGAATCTAGGAACAAGCTGCCATTAGACAACAAAGGGAAAAAGAAAAAGAAGATAAAATAAGACAAGCTATGATAAGAGTTGAACAGTTAAAGAGGCACTTGTTAGATTTAGAAGCAATAAATAATGTTCCAGTACCTGAAAAAACAAAAGAACAACATGTTCTCCAAGAAGTATGTGAGCTAAGAAAGCCTAGGGATGCAGGCACACAAAAGGCTATTGGGATTACAATCAATGAACCTGTAAATGATAAAGATCCTTTGGATCGAGTATCAAGGTTACAGGTTAACCTTAAAAATACTAGAAGAAAGAATGAAATAGTGGCCAAGGAACTTGATAAAGCAGAACTTGAAGCTACTTCTTTAGAGATGAAAAAGAAGATTAGCTTTCTCAGATAATCCTCAGGGCCTCTAAATGTTGTACCAGGTGGTAACTCTAGAAACTCTGACAGCCAGAATGCTATTATCACACCAGTGGTGGTTACAAATGCCACTAATACATCAAATAAAGAATCTACTTCTCAAAATGATGGATCATTCCGAAGGAGACTAGTTCATATGGAAAGGTATAGGCAACTCCTTTTTAATGGTATTCCTAGTTATCCTAATTTGATTCCAAAGAAAATTAGAGAAAAACTTCCAAAGTTTACTGGCAATAATGTTGTTACATGTGAGCAACATTTAAAAAATTTCATTGATATAATAGATGATTATTAAATTGAACATGAAGACGTCATTATGAAATTTTTTGTTCAATCATTAACTGAAGATACCAGAGACTGGTTTAGAGGACTCCCTTATGACTGCATTGGCTCTTGGGATGATTTTATAAATTGTTTTAAGGACCAATATGGTGATAAAACAAATGAGGGTTTTATGCTGAATGAATTCAACAATATTAAGAAAAACCAAAGTGAGGAAGTCCTTGAGTTTAATGTTAGATTTCAAAAGGCAATGCATAAACTCTTCCAAGTTATGAGATTAGATGAGAAAGTTTTCTTGGCAACATATCTCAATCCTTATGATGCAAAAATGGGTTACCTACTCAAAGATAAAAATCCTAGAACCATTAGGGAAGCCCAGAGATATGCTATAAATATTGAAACTAAGAGGAGGTTATCAAGTAAGCTAGGTAGGAGAGAGGAGCCTAAACCTCCTAGATTTGTAAAGAAATAATTGGATAAAGCTTCAAATATAAATCCTTGGGAGGAGGATAATTTGAAACAAATCCTAAATTCTTTGAAGGATTTGAAACCTGGTGAAAATAGAAATAGATCTCAAAATAATAGTAAGCCTCCTTTTAACAACTTTGATAGGCAACCTAGGTTGCAGAATTTTTCTTACCATACCCAATAAAAGGATGGAAGGCCTATAATCCCAAAAAGAAAGTACAAACCAAATGATAAAACCCCTAATCCTTTGCAAAGGAACTCTATTAACATGATAGATCATGTCCCATGGTGCATAGTCTTCCAGTCCCCAAATGATCTTGACTATTGTGAAATCTCTCAAAATATATCTGCAAATGAGGAGTAGGAAGGGGAGGAAGATGAATCTTATGATGACCAAGGTTGTGCTATAACATTTTCACAACTATGGGAGGAAGTTGATTCTGTAGAAGAAGATGAAAACCAAGATGCATCATATTCCCAAGGCAGAAAGGAGATATATCATCAGCAGGTCTTTTTTGATGAGGAGGAAGATATTGAAAATATAATTTGCAATACAGAGGAGGGTGATGAGCCTATTGTATTAATAAGGCCTTCTAATAAAGAAACAGCTCAAATCACTACTGACATGGTTACTTAGGCTAGGGGTAATTATGTTCTAAGAAATAGAATGGTTGGTAATGCAGATGGTAGACCAGCAAGTGTATTTATTAATAAAAATCAAGTGGACACTAAGAAAGCACAATATAGAATTAAGGATGCTAGTAGTGTCAAAAAGATGAATATAAAAGGGGAAGAAAAGCTAGGTCATTCAAACAATATATATAGAGTAAAGGTGAAGACACCAGTGACAAGTATCCCTATTCCCCAAATTGAGAGTAAGCAAAGAAAGGAAGACAAGTTACATCTTGCATCACAGGTTGAGGATAAAAGTATGTTTCAAGGAAGGCAGGATTTATCTAATGTCAAATACACACCTATTAATATGAGTCAATTATTATCTCAAATAATAGTTAAGGTTCCATTTATGGAAATGATGAGAATATGTGAGCACAAAAAGAAGGCCCTTACATGGATAAATGGTGTTCTTTCAATGAACGTTCAAAAGGCAAAAAATATTGAAACAACAAGGGGGACAAAAGATAAATCTGAATAGAAGGGGAAGGATATAGAAGAGATTGTTTCAGAAATACCCCAGATTTATCTAGATACAAATATTGTTAGTACTTCTATGGGAATTGTTGATCCTTTTTTCATAACTCCAGTCATAAATGGAAAAATGTTAAAAAACTGCATGATAGATTCTGGAGCTTCCAATACAGTTATGCCTATTGAGGTCATGAGAATAATGGGACTTTGGGTGGATACTCCTCGTGGGAGATGTCAAGCCATGGATTCCAAAGAGGTACTTTTCATTGGTACAATTAAGGCCTTACCTTACAAGCTTGCAGCTTATACTGATAGACAACTAACTATGAGTGTACTAGTTGTTGACATACCGCCTCAATATGGAATATTTTTGTCAGGAAAATGGAGTGTAGCAATGGGAGGTAGTATACAGTGTGAATTATCTTTTGCAACTTTCAAAATTGCTGGTAAAAATGTTAAGGTATCCAGGGAAAACAAACTTCCCATATGATTGAAGAAGAAACAAAAAATGAAAATATGAATTGTTTACTTGACACTAATGTTAATTCTTTTCAAGTACAAAGCCTAAAGGTTGAAGGAAAAGATGAAACTTTACTTTTTTCTGATGATAAGGAGAATTTGATAGATCAAGATGATTTATGGACCATCTACTTTGATGGTGCAAGCTCTAGGATGGAGCTAGTGCAGGTGTGTTGCTAATTGCTCCTACTAGAAGGACATTTAAGTATTCATTTACTTTAATGTTCCCTTGTACAAACAACACTACAGAGTATGAGGCTCTATTAATAGGGCTTAGGTTAGTTTCAAAACAAAAAATTAAAAACATTAGAGTGATTGGAGATTCAGAACTTGTGATATCTCAAGTAAGATCCAAATATGCATCAAAGAATGATATACTGAAACAATACAGAAATGTAGTTTGGGATGAGATAGAGGGTTTTGAAGATTTTGGTATTGAGTGGATGGACATAAGTCAAAATAAAATGGCTGACTTACTTCCAAACATTTCTTTAAGACAAAAGGATATTACATTTGCTAGAATTTCCAAAATTGATATTCAATATAGATCTTCTATACCAGAGAACATTGAAAATTGGCAAGTCTTTGAAGATGATTTGGACATCTTAAGGTTTTTACATTCTAAGGCCGATCTTGAGGATAGAGAACTGAATTTCAGTGGGTATGTGGAAAATTCAGATGGTAGGCATACTGTTCTAGGTAGGGAAGTCTTGCAATTAAAAATAAACAAGGTCCCAAAGGGTTTGGTTGTTCTTGAGAGAGAATTTGATAATAATGATAGGTTCTTTTCAACAAAAAATGTGGATAAGCCAGAGAATCTAGAGGAATATAATTTAGGGACAGTTGAAGCTCCGAAAAATATATATATATTGGGGGAAAGTTATCTCCCAAAATAAAAAAATTCCCCAATTGATCTTCTTAGAAGATATAGGCATGTCTTTGCATGGTCTTATGATGACTTGAAAGCCTATAGACAAGATTTGTTTCAGCATGAGATTCCTTTGAAAGAAGGAACAAAACCTTTCAGACAAAAGTTAAGACCTGTGAACCCTACTTTGGCACCAAAAATGCAAGAAGAATTACAGAGAATGAGTGATGTAAGAATCATTCAACCTATTAGGCATTCGATATGGGTTTCCAACTTGGTCCCAGTAAGGAAGAAAAATGGAGACATTAGGCTTTGTGTTGACTTCAAAAATTTGAATATGAACTCATTAAAAGATAACTATGGATTTCCAAATAGGAGGCCATGTTACAAAAAGTTACTGGTTCAGAGCTGATGTCTATGATGGATGGGTTTTCAGGCTACAACCAAGTTATTGTCAAGGATACTGAACAATTTAAAATGGTATTTACTACTCCATGGAGTACATATGTGTATGTCAAGATGCCTTTTGGTTTGATAAATGCTAGGGCTACTTTTCAAAGAGCTATGGATGTGACATTTGCAGATTTCATCAACAAGTTTCTTGTGATATATCAGGATGACCTCACAACATACTCAACAAAGGCGGATCAACATTGTGCTCACCTTGAAAGAATTTTTGTAAGAGCTCTAGAGTATGGAGTATCTTTGAACCCAATGAAATGTGCTTTTGGGGTAATAGAAGGTAAGCTTTTAGGTCACATTATGTCTAAGGATGGAGTTAGAATTGACCCTAAGAGGGTAATTGGAATTGAAAAAGTACCATTGCCAAGAAATGTCAAAGGAATTCAGTCTTTCTTTGGATAGATAAACTTTGTTAGAAGATTTATCCCAAATTTTGCTGAGACTAGTGTCCCTATCTCTAAAATGTTGAAAAAGGATGCAAAGATGGACTGGACTGAAGAATCTACGAGGGATCTTTCTGAAATCAAGAAAGTAATCAAGGATGCACCTATGCTGAGGACACTGGATTATAGTAAGCCCCTCCAAATATTATCTTTTGCTTCTTTTCATACCATTGTTGCAGTATTGTTACAAAAGAACTCAAAGGGTTTTGAGCAACCTGTATCTTTTTTCAGCAAGTCTTTACAAGAAGCATAGTTAAAATATGATGTAATGAGAAATAGGCCTATGCACTGGTTAAAGTTATCAAGAATTTTAGATGCTACTTAGTTGGAGCAACTATAGTTGCATATGTGCCTAGTGCTATTGTGAAAGACATCTTCGTACAATAAGAAGTTTCAGGAAGAAGATGTAGGTGGATTAACAAGATCCAAGAATTCAACATTGACATTCAAATCACAAAACTAGTCAGAGGACTAGGATTAGCTAAACTCATGGCCCAAAGAAATTTAGATGCTAATCATATAAATGTTCTTGAAGAATAACAAAGGCCATATATATGTGATTTGAATTGTTGTGATTGGTATAAAGATATTGTTAGATACTTACATAAATTGTTTCTTCCTCCTGGAATGGATGGCAATAAAAAGAGGACTTTCAAACTACATGCTATAAGGTATGTAATTTTCAAAGGTGAATTATGGTGGAGGAGCAATGAAGGTGTTTTGCTCAAATGTGTTGATCATAAAAAGGTTGAAAACTTGTTACAAAAAATACATGAAGGTGTGTGTGGTGGCCATTACATGGCTAAGACAACCATGGATAAGATATTAAGGTCTGGTTTCTAGTGGCCCACAATTTTCAAAGATGCATATTTGTTTGTCAAAAGGTGTGATGCTTGCTAGAGGTTCACAGGAAAATTAAAATTTAGTGGTATTTTGCCTTTAAAACCTATTGCAGTGATGGCCACTTTTTAGAAGTGGGGTATGAAATTTATTGGGGAAATCCCAAACAAATCAAGTGGGGGTCATTCATGGATCCTAGTGGCCATAGATTATTTCACTAAGTGGGTGGAAGCAATTCCCACTAGAAGGGCCACTAGTAAGGTGGTAACTAATTTTATGATGCAGAACATCTTGACCAGGTTTGGATGTCCTGAGACAATAGTAGTTGATAATGCAATGTGTTTCAGGTTTGAAGAGTTTGGTGATTTTTGTCAACAATATGGGATTCAGGTTTCATATTCTTCCCCTTATCACCCTCAAGGTAATGGTTAGGCATAATCAAGTAACAAAAGCTTGATAATTTTTTTGAAAAGAGTTATTGATAAAAACAAGAAATCATTGGATTCCAAGTTGTAGCTGACACTATGGGCTGATAGAGTGATAGTAAAAAAGGCAATTGGTTGTGCTCCTTTTGATTTAGTATATGGAATTAATGCCAGGTTACCACAAAATAATCTGCTACAGATGTATAAGTTCATCCAAATATATGATGATGATTTGGATAATGAGATGAGGATCAGATTGGAAGATCTAATATAGTTGGATGAATCAAGAAGAGAGGCTCATGATAGGAATATCAACTTTCAGAATATAAGAGCTTGTATGACAAAAAAACCATAGTTAGAAGTTTTTGTATTGATGATCTGGTTCTAATGTATAATGCCAAGTTGGAAGACATGGGTAAGCATAGTAAATTTGACCCAATATTGTTGGGACCCTATCTCATTGATGCAAAATGGGGATCTAATTCCTATATCTTGAGGGATTTGGTTGGAAATGTTTTGGAATTGCCAGTTCATGGACAATTTCTGAAGTTGTAATTTTCATAAGGTACTCTCTTTTTCCATGAACAATAGGTTAGTTTTCCCTTTCGGTTGTGTGTTCCTTTCCTCCTTCATGTTTTAGTCTTCTTGTTTTTTAAGGAAGTTCCCTGCAAGTTTTTTTTTGGTAGGTGGTCTTCTTCCTCCAGAAATTCTGAATTCTTGCATGGGCACTGTAATCATCTAAAAATGGTCATCTAGACTATTAGCCCCTTTTGCTAAAATCCTCAAATTGCTTATTCTTGATCAAATCCTAGTTCTATCATTTATTCAATTATTTTTCTATGGGCTAACCATCTTATCCTAAGTCTTTATTTATTTAAAAGGAATTCCCTCCCCTTTTAATAAATAAAAAGCCCCCACTTTTCCTCTTATCCTAAGTTGCACAAATAAAGCATTATTCCTATTTTATAGAATGGGAAAAAGAACTTTTTGTCTCATATGGGCACAAAAGTCAACTCTTATTTTTCCATTGGAGGATATTTGTGCACATGGATTGCTCCTCTTTCAAGCTCCACCATTGATTAAATATTTTGCCTCTTAATCTCCATGGTCCATTCTTTATCATTTCTTATAAAAGGAGAGCTCTCTTCTCATTTTAGGACCCCAACTTTTTATGCTAACTTTATGTTGTAGAATTTTTTGGAGACTTTAGAGCTTTTGAAGACTTTGGAGCCTTTTAGAGATCTTTCTACATTTATCTTTCATTCTTGCATTCTTATCTTAGCTTCATGTTTATGCTTTCTTAGATTAGTTTCCTTTGAAGTTCTAGCTTAGATCTCACATAGTCTAAATAGTAAGGATTTGTAATACTTCTATCTTTCATTTCCATAGCTTAGCTTGCATTTCCATTCTTATCATAGCTTGCATTTGCATCTCCATTTGGATTATTGAAGATATTGGTATTCTTGCCCTTGTCTCATTGAATCTCCCATTGCATGGTTTACTAGCAAGGTTATTGGCTTAATAGCTCTAGCTGAGAGCACTCTTAAAACCCTTGCACTCTATGCCTAGGGAGCTTTTAATCGATTTCTCAAGGTTTCCAATCCATGGATTCTCTTGGAAGCAATGATTTAGAAAAGTGCACTATTTAGTGTGTACATTTTTGGCGCCCACTGTGGGGCTTTGAGCCTCATTCTCTTCATTTTTATCAAGTTTTGTATATTTTTAGCATCACTTTTTCATCAATTTTGTGCAAGTAGGCAAAACACCACTTATGAGAAATCTGACGATGCCCGTGACCATTATGTTCATGCCTGTGAGCATTTTGTTCATGCCTGTGAGCATTCTGTTCATGCCTATGAGCATTATGTTCACGCCTGTGAGCATTCTGTTCGCACTTGTGAGCATTCTGTTCATGCCTGTGAGCATTTTGTTCATGCTTGTGCACATTCTATTCACACTTGTGAACATTTTGTTCACGCCTATGCACATTATGTTTATGCCTGTGCACATTTAGTTCATGCCTATGCACATTTTGCTCATGCCTTTACACATTTTGATCACGCTTATGAACAATCTAGTTATGCCTATAAGTATTTTGATCACACCTACCAGCTTTTAAATGACGTATATTAGCGTTAAATGCTGCCTGGTATTTTTTGTTTAATTTTGCTAGTTTGCTTGCACCCATTTTTGAGAAATTTTCACATACAGTATCGAAAATTTAAGTGTGATATATCGTTGGAAAGCTCTTTCCAAGCCTAACCCAACCATGTTGGTTTCATTTTCAAATTTTGTCATTTGATCAACTATTTTACTTGCAGATTATCTAATTTTTTATGTGCTAACCATTGTGGAGCTAACAAGTTGTGCTTGTAGGTGCTCTCATTGCTTGAAATATTTTACCAAAAGAACGCATGTCAAAGCTTCAAATGCACAAGGGATACTAATTGTTTTTGTAGGGCTGCCCAAAACATAGAAAATAAATAAAAGTGCTTGTTGTTTATTTCATTTCAAGTGTGACAATTACTAGTTGTTTCATTTCATAGGAACATAATATCTTGTTGTAGGAATTCTTGGGTGGTAGGAGAAGTATGCTCTTCACCCTTGTGGTGAACCAGAAAATCTTGACCCATCTTTGGATTTTGAAAGAAAGAGTGTAATTGAACATTTTCTTGGTGTGTTTGGGAGAAAAATTTGAGATAGGGGAGTATGCTCTTCACCCTTGAGGTGAAATAGAAATCTTGACACTCAAAATTCAATCCACTCTTTGTTTACCATTAGGATCCTTTAGCGGGCCTGCTCTTAAGCAATCAAGAGGAATGACCCAAGTGGGGACAAGCTAATACTGAGCTATTCCAACCCACTATAATCTCAAGGCTATCGAGGACACAAAACCTTGGTAGACATAGTGCTTGTCTTCGCTTGATGTGAGTACTTATGGGATTGTGACCATGAGGAAAGTGTTGAGAAAGAATGCTTAAGGTACTCTTGTGGCTGCAAGGTCCCAGTCCTTTTCGAGGAGCAAGAGGGGTACTACGAATGAAAGCCCTTACTAAGAACCATAGATAGAGGCCACCCTATTTTTTCGCTTAGCTTCTTGGTGCAAGGATTGATCCAAGTGGAATAACCCAGATCACCCCAAGATTACTCACCATATGTGCTCCTTTGGTTGTGCCATTGGCACTTCCACAACAAAGCCAATATCTATTGTGGGCAACCACTTTGTGTGAGGCAATGGAGCATCAAGTGTGGGCCAAGTTGTTAAGTATTGAGCCATTGTCTTTTTAGGCTAAAAAGTGCTTGAATTTTTCTCACAGTGATCTACCCATGCAAACTTTCTCGAACATACAAACATCACACTAGTTCTCATAGAATTTTTTATTTTGATATCACAATTGCTTGTCTTGGAAAGGTTGTTTTTTTTATTGCACAAGTGTTCTATGACATGTTTGATCACCTACTATTTGCAAACCTGTCTATTATCTACTATTACTGTATTCTAAACTATGAAATCAAACTTGCCAAACTGAAACATTGACCAATTGCCTTTAAAACTAAGTTTTTCATGTTCACTGGTCAAGAGTCACACTGCTTGCTTGGAAACTATCACATAGAGTCCTTTTACCATCTCATTGCTGCTTGCAATCTGAAGGTGATTTGTGTCACTTCCAGTCTTCCTTGGTCAATCTAGATCTCAGACCTTAGGTGCTGTGACATGTTGCTCAATATCCAAATGAACTCAAATGGTATCAAACTGCACAAAATGACTCTTGGTCACCTTTCTTCCACATCTCCCATGTCTTCCTAGTCTCCCATTTCCATCCTTTCTCTTCTTCCTTCATCCTTCTTCCTCTTCTTCCTAAATTCTTCATGTCTTTTTTATGCTTTTCCTCTTATTTTCTAGTCTACCTTCTTCTATTCATCAATTCATTTCTTCCATGCTTGATTCCTCCTCTTTTGAAAACATGAATTTCAATTATCTTGTTATGGAACCTCTCTTTAGAATGGATGATCTTGAACTCATTGCTCAATTTGAAGAGTATCTTTATTCCTCCAAAAATTGCATAGATGATAAACTTATGGCAAAAGTAGAAGAAAAATTGATTGAATCAAATGCCTTTGCTAGAATCCTACACATGATCCTAGCAAACCATCCTACTTCCAAACATTCTTCATCTTCTAATTCTTCTCATCCTTCCTCATTCTCCAAATCTTATAATGACTCTTCTAAGTCTTATTCATATTCGTCATTATCCAAGTCTTCTTCATCCGCTAGGTCTTCATTTTCCTCTTCTTCAAGATCTCATTCCTCTTCTACTTCTCCCAAGAGTCTTACTCCTTGTCTCAAGGCATACCATGATGAGAAATATGATAGCCCTTGTGATACCTATGACAACTCTATTCCTAAGAGTCCTCCTAGTCGTAGGCTCATGCTTACTAGAAATGGGTCGCCACATTGGATAGATTGTGATGGTGATCCATATGATTCAGATTTTGAAAGTGAGTTTGATGATTTCTACAAACAATACCTAAATGATGCATCCACTTCTATTGAGGAATATAAAATGTACCACCCTGATATGAAACATCACTACTATGAGAATCCTTCCTATAAGAACTCTCATGCTGAAGATAAAGATTACACTATCAAGCAAGATCATGTTAATGCTGAACCTTTGTCTTGTGATGGTCCCCTTCCATCCCCTACTTCCTCCAATAACCATACACTTCCTAAAGCTTCTGAGTCTTTCAAATATTTTGCAAATCCTTCATCTGACAAAGATCCTAATGCTTCTCATGCAATTCCCTACAGTTATCCTCAAGGGCTATCTCTTAAATAAACTCAAGCTAACCTTCACTTGGCTGCAAATACTTCCAATAATGCTACACTTAGTGAGCCTAAGCCTTTATGCACTACAATGCCTACTTTCACTAGTCCTTAACCATCTATTCCAAAATCTTCCATGAAATTCCAACATGCTTCCTTGTCCTTAGAAGTGGCTCCATGTCAAGAGGACTTTAAAAATGATAAAGAAAAGAATATAAAAAAAGATCAAGATCAAGAACCCTCCATGTCATCCAATCCTTTTCGTGACATCTCTAATCCGCTTCATGGTTCTTTTGATCCTCTACGCTCTTCCGCATTCATTCCACCATCTCCTAAGCAAGATCAAGCTACTACTCACACCATTGAGCTTATTGAAAATCAAGATGACCTTACTTCCATTGAGGTTATTGAAAATAGTGTTGTTACTTCCAATGTTAAACCTATTGAAAATCAAGAAAAAAATGATGCACTTATGCTATCCAAAGCAACTTGTCAAGATCAAAGTCTTCCATCTTCTTGTTTTACCACTCCATGTTCACCTCCACTTTCTACTCTTCCTAAGTCTTTGCAAGCTTTGAAAAATCCTATTGAAGAAGTTTCTCCTATTCAAGATGTTCATGATCCTATTGAAAATCCTAATGCTCACTCTAAAGATGCTGATGTCCTTGGCTATCATATAAATGCTGATGAATTGGTTGATTATTCTTTTGCATCTTCCACATCCATCCTTGGACTTTCTCCACCAATACCAAAGGCTTCATGTCTTTCTTCCATCTTGGGCCCTTATGTCCCTTCACTTTCCCCTCCTAACTCTCCTAATTCTTTATCCATCTTGGGTCCTTATGTCCCTCCATCTCCTATCTTTCCTCAAGATCAACATAGATGCATACCCTTGAATCCTTTTCACACACCCACTCATCTAAACTAGTCATATTCTCCTTCTTCTTCCACAAGTCCCAAGTCTTTTGGAAGTAACTTGAATGTTCAATATAAGAAAAATAAGCAATACAAGAATCCATCAAAAAAGAAGATCACCATGTCTACTCTAATTGACATGGAGGCATAAAGTCAAAAGAGATATCTAAGAAGAAAACTACAAGACAAGTATGGGTTCCAAAATCCATCATTGAAGATATTATCTCTAAATCATCAAAAAGATATGAAAAGCCTACGGCTATATGGATTCCAAAGTCTCTCTTAAGAAATTCTTATGTTGAACAACAAGTGAAGTTGACATTCAAGCTTCCAAAGGCTTCCACTTCAACTTCTTCCAAAAACATTCTTCCATTCCATGTGCCTGAACCGTAACCTCTACTAAACATTTTCCATATTCCTTGTCATATTCCTTCATTCACATTTGCCCCATCCTCTCGCCACCCTTCAAGGTATGTGTTGATGTTGATCTTGCCTTCCTTTCCATTTACCCTTTCACACTCCTTCCATTCATTATCCTTCTACCTTCTATCATTTTTCCCCATTTGCCTATTCCTCCTATCTTCCAACCTCACTCGCTTTACATAAAATCTTATCCTTCATTTTTCTCTTCCATCTTCCTTTCCCTATCAGCATCTTTGAGCATATCATTTTGAATCCTTGGCATATCATGGTTTATCCTTTCAAGGAGCATTATCTAAAAAGCTTACCTTCTTCCAAAAAAATAAAATTCAAAAAGAAAAATGAAAAAAGAAAAAATGAAAAAAGAAAAAATGTGCCTTGGTGGAAACTTGGAAATAGGTACCTTGGTAGCAAAAGTAAAGAGAAATAAATTCATCCTATGGTGAAAACACTCCCTTGTGGTGCCTTGGATAAGTACCGTGATGAAAACTTGGCAATCAGGCATCATGCGTAGTTCTTCTACATATTTCATCCACTCCATCTTCTCTCTTTGATCTTGACAATGTTGACCTATACATAGACATTTGTCTATCTTGTGACCTATCTTATGATGATCTTGCTTTCATTCCTTTCATGTTTAGCCTTCATATTTATTTTCCTCCATTCATTCTAGCCTTTCGCTATCCTTTTCCCCTTTGGTCTTGATCTAATAAAAATGAGTAAAAACACGATGCTATGAAGTCTCTTGACATGTCTACTCTTTTGGACTGCATCCTTTCCTTCTTTTGCATTACGGTTTTGTGACTTATCCTATGCTGGTCTTTCATTGCTTGTCCAAATGTGCTTTACATAGCAAATTTTTCCTAGCTTGGGTACTCTTGAGAAGTTTTCCCTTGAGGATTTCTTCCCTTCATCCTCCTTCATTCTCTTTTCTTCCATCTCTTCCACCAGCTTGCTAATCCCTCTTGTTCTCCACCTTCCTAGACATTGGGACTACACGATGTGATCTTGCTTGGGAGTTTGATGCCCATTCTGTCTAGAGGCATTCTTTGTATATACCTTATTGATCCTAAAAAAAAACTAAAAAAAATGATATATTGTCAAAAACTCTAAAAATTGGAAAGTGTCCTAAAAAATGATCATCTTTGTAAAAACCTAGCAATAGGTGCTTTGATGTATCTTCAAAAAAAATTATATATTTCAAAAATATCAAAAAATCAAAAAATTCAAAATCCCAAAAAATAGTCACATCCCCCAACAGTGTTTTTCAACACTACCCTAGCGTCAAGTGTTTCTCAACACTTATCAGATATCTTACCCACTGTCTACCATGATATGATTGTTGGATTAATTGTGTGTTGTCTTTGATGTCACACTAATGTCATATTATTTATCAAGCTCAGTCGGTCAGCAAAGCAGTTCCCAATATTTACCAAGCTCAGCCGGTCAGCAAAGTAGTTCCCAGTATTTACCGAGCTTAGTTGATCAGTAAAGCAGTTCCTAGTATTTATCGAGCTCAGTCGGTCAGTAGGCAGTTTTCAATGTCTACTGAGATATCTCGGGTGTCAAAGAAAAGTATGGCAGAAAATAGTGTTAACCAAGCTTCCACAGTTAACGAAGGAAAGTTAGTGTTTACTAAGTTCACTCAGTCTCCAAAGGTTGTTGCAAAATTCATAGTGCTTACTGAATTCTCTCGGTCACCAAAGGAAATCTTTTTGGATTAATGTTTACTGAGCAAGGTCGGCCCAGTAAAAGATTTTCTTAATTTGAGAAATAAAGTTTGATTATTCTAGCCGACTGTTGTAATAACTTGTAATGTTATTAGTGCTGACTTGACAATCTGAATGGTCAATTCGAATGGTATATCTATAGAAGATCAAGTTGTGAATCAAAAGTGTGGAAGTGAAAAAAAGGAAAGTTTGAGTGAATTTTGAAGGATGATTAGATATCCTTGAGGAGCAGTAAAGATATATTTTGATCAGGAAGGATCTAGTGAAGCAGAGCAGAGATCTGTAATCAGCAATTTAGTTGCATCATTATTCAGGTCATTTCATTGTTACTTTCTTACCATTGTAGCAGTGATTTCAAAATCTCCTAACCGAGTTGGTTTAACAGCCATTTTATAAATCCTCTAACAAAGTGACAGTTCTATTGAATTGTTTCAAGACCTCTTACAAGGCCACTCCTAACAGGGTGATTAAATCCTCTAACAAGGTCACACCTAACAGTGTGTTTTGTAACCTTTTACTGGGTTGGCTCCTAACAGGGCATCACTTCAGAAGAGTGAAAAATAGTAACTAGTTACATTGGTGGTTTTTCCCATATTGGGTTTCCACGTTAAATTTGGTGTCTCTTATGTTCATGTTATTTTCTTTATTCATGTATGTTAATCACTGATGAATGCTTAAAAATAGTTATAATTAATACTCACTGTAATAACCAAGTTTCAGTATTTCTCTATATGTTTGTCGAACAACAGAAACAAATGATTTAATAAAACATCTGAGGGATCTGTGGAAAGAAAATTTATGGTTAACTAATTCACCCCCCCCCTCTCAGTTACTTCATCTATATTTCCAACAATTGGTATCAAATATTTTGGTGCTTGCAAGAAGGGTTTCAAGGACCTAAGCTAAAGATCAAGATGTCTTACAAGAGAGAAATTCCAAGGTTTAACAGAGATAACTTTTCAGCATGGCAAGGTCTCATGAAACTTCATCTAGCTTCCATTGGTGACTCAGGATGCAAATATATTGATCAAGAATATACAGTTCCTACTGGCACATTAACTGTTGAAGACATTGCAGAGAAAAAGAACCATAACACCATGATGATAGATATTGTATCACCTCTTAGCTATGAAGAATTTGATGAGATCAAAGACTGCACCACTGCTTATGAAATGTGGAACAAGCTGAAGAAAATTTATGGCGGTGATGACAATGTGAAGAGAGCCAAAGCAGAAAGCCTAAGAGGACAGTTTGATCAGATGAAGATGAAAGAAGATGGAAACATTGCAAAATATGTTGAAAGAATCAAGGTGAGTGTTAGTGCAATTAGAGCTTCTGGAGGAAAAATTGATGATGAAACTATTATAAGTAAGGTTCTTAGAACATTGTTTCATATCTATGCAATAAGAGTATCTACTATTCAAGAAAGAAGATGTGAACAAAATCACAATATAACTTTGGATTCCTTAGTTGGAAGATTGACAACTTTTGAATTGGATAACTATGACAACTATGTTCCAACTTCTAAAAATATTGAATCAGCATTTGAGGCCAAACTTTCACTTAAGAAGGGCAAGAAAATCCAGTCAAAAAGTGAAGAAGAATCAGAGGAAAGTTCAGATAGTGATCTTGAAGTTATTGAAGCATTACTTGCAAAGAAATATACTAGAGGCAGAGGTAAATACAAAAGTAAAACTCCTTTAATCTGTTTCTCATGTGAAAAAATTGGTCATATTGTAGCTAGGTGCCCAAAAAAGCAAAGCAAGGATGAGAAGAAAGGTCACAAGTACTATGGCAAGAAGGATTTCAAGTCATTCAAGGATAAAGGTAAGAAAACATGTTTTTTGGCTAAGGATTCTGATGATAGTGAAGAAGAAATTGTCTTCATTGCTATAAAAGATGAATCTGATGATGATGAAGATGAGATGGCACTTATCTCCCATATAAGAAAAAATGATACATGGATTATAGACAATGGATGCTCACATCATATGACTGGTGACAAAACAAAGTTTGAACACCTTGAAGACTATGATGGTGGTAATGTAAGGTTTGGAAACAATGAACCTTGTTGTATAAAAGGAAGAGGATGAATTTCATTAACCAAAGAGCTTATATGTGATAATACATATTGGGTTGAAGGACTAAAGCATAATCTTCTAAGTGTAGCACATCTAATCAACATTGGATTCAAGGTTGAATTCATGAATGGCAAAGCAAGACTGCTGGATGACAAAGGAAAACTAATTGGTTCAGGCAAACAAACCAAAGGTAACCTATTTTATCTTGATCTTGGTGAATGCTCATGTTTTATTGCTCAAATTGAAGAAAGTTGGCTATGGCACAAAAGGTTATGTCATGTAAATTTTGATAATATGGTGAAAATAAGCAAATTCAAGAATGTAAGAGGTATTCCTACTTTGAAGAAACCTGATGTTGGTCTATGCAAGAATTGTCAGATTGGTAAAATGGGAAAGACTAGTTTTAAAAGTAAAAACTATCAGTCTGAAGATATTTTGGATATTGTGCATACTGATTTATGTGGACCTATTGGAATTGAAAGCTATACTGGAGAAAAATTCTTTATTCTCTTTGTTGATGATTACTCTAGAATGATGACTATTATGTATTTAAGAGAAAAATCAGAGGCATTTGAGAAATTCAAATGGTATCTGGCAAGAGTAGAAAAGGAAATGAGAAAAAGAATGAAGTGCTTGAGATCAAACAGAGGTGGTGAATTCATCTCCCATGAATTCAATAATTTATGCATTGAAAGAGGAATCAAAAGACAGGTATCAGCCCCAAGAACTCCTGAGCATAATGGAATAGCTGAAAGAAGGAATAGATCTATCATGGATTGTGCAAGGACTCTAATGATTGAAAAGAACATTGCTATGAAATACTGGAAGGAAGCTATTAACACTACAGTTCATACCTTGAACCGAGTACAGTTGAGGAAAGACACATTCAAAACTCCTTATGAGTTATGGTATGGCTATAAACCCAATGTAAGTTACCTAAAAGTATTTGGTAGTAAATGTTACATCTTAAAAGAATCTAGAAAAGGAAAATTTGATGTAAAAAGTGATGAAGGAATATTTTTGGGATATTCTTGCAAAAGTAAAGCATATAGATGTTTGAATTTGTCTACTCACAAAATCATAGAAAGTGCACATGTGAAAGTTGATGAGTTTGCAGAAAAGACTGAAGAAGAAAGTAAAAAGGAACAAGAGGATTACAAAAGATTTGTTTACATTGAACCTGATACATTGCCAAACACATCTGTCAATAAGGAAACTGCATCTACCAAGCCCAGTACAGTAACCGAATCACAAGAAACTGAGTCTCAATCTGAAGCTACCAAGCGAATATCTACCAAGCCTAAGAAAACTAAACCTGAAGATGAAATTCAAGAAGATGACAATGTAACTCATTGAAGAAGCAAGGAACCTGTATTGGCCAAGTATGTCAGGAAGCATCATACACCAGATCAGATTATTGGAAACAAATCAGATGGTACTATGACAAGAAGTAAACTGAAAGGTACATGTTTACTTGCTGACTTTGAACCTAAAAATGTTAAAAATGCATTGGAAAATGAAAGTTGGATTGAGACTATGAATGAAGAAATAGAAAAAATAGAGAAAAACAAGACATGGACTCTTGTACCTAGGCCTAAAGACAAAAATGTAATTGGAACAAAATGGGTATTTAGGAACAAGCTGAATGAAGATGGTCAAGTATCTAGAAACAAAGCTAGATTAGTGTGTAAAGGGTATTCTCAAGAAGAAGGTATAGATTATGGAGAGACTTTTGCTCCTGTTGCAAGATTAGAAGGTGTAAGAACTCTACTTGCATATGCAGCACATAAAGGATTTAAGGTATATCAAATGAATGTAAAATCTGCATTTCTCAATGGTATTCTTGATGAAGAAGTCTACATTGAGCAACCTAAAGGTTTTGTTGATCCAGACAAAAGGGATATGGTCTACAAGTTACACAAAGCATTGTATGGTCTGAAACAAGCCCCTAGAGCATGGTATGAAAGATTACATAACTATCTTATTCAGATTGGTTTCAAAAGAGCTAATGATAACAATAGTTTGTACATCAAGGAAGGACCAGATAATAGAATTGTTTTGGTAGAAATATTTGTGGATGATACTATGTTTATAGGTAATGATGATCAGTGCAAAGAATTTTCAGAGCAAATGAACAAAGAATTTGAAATATCTATGTTTGGTCAGATAAAGTTTTTTGTTGGTCTTCAAATTCAGTAGAGCAAGAACGGTATCTACATTACTCAGTCTAAATACATCAAGGAAATACTTAAGAAGTTTGGTATGGAAGATGCAAAACCAGTTGGTACCCCCATGTGTATTGGACTGAAGCTTACCAAAAATGATGATTCAAAAGAAGTAGATCAGACCTTATATAGATCAATGATTGGAAAATTACAGTATGTAGTTCATACAAGGCCTGATATTGCCTTAGCAATTGGTATAGTAGCAAGATTCTCAGCAAAACCAAGAGAAAATCATATGATGGAAATCAAAAGAATCTTGAGATACTTGAAAGGAACTGAAGATTATGGCTTGTGGTATAAATTTGGAGGCAATCTGGACTTAAAAGTGTTTACTGATGCTGATTGGGCAAGAAACATTAATGACAAAAAAAGTACAAGTGGTGGAGCATTCTTTCTTGGCAAGAGGTTGGTATCTTGGACCAGTAAAAAGCAAAATTGCACATCCCAATCCATAGCAAAAGTAGAATATGTTGCTGCAATAGTAAACTGCTCTAATATTGTTTGGTTCAAATAGTTATTGGAAGGCATGAAGGTTGAGATCAAAGAACCAGTTGTTATATTTTGTGATAATACAAGTGCAATAAATATTTCAAAGAATTTAGTAATGCATTCCAAAACCAAACACATTGCTATAAAATATCACTTTGTCAGAGAATTGGTGTAGGACAAGGAAATCAGATTGGAATATATTCATACAAAAGAACAAATTGCAGATATATTCACCAAGCCACTACCTAAGGATGCATTCTTGTATTTAAGAGGTAAGTTAGGGGTCATTCCCCTATCCGAGGCTCACTAAATGAAGTTTTAGTGATGCATCAACTAGAGCATATTAAAGATCAATCAGTTGATGCAGCTTAGTCAAGGAATCATTGCATATGAATCAGTACTCAAGGTACATTGCTATTCACCTGGTATGTGTTGTCTTTGGCATGTGTTGTCAAAGAAGGAGAGTTTGCTATCATATTTCAAGAAATTTCTTTAGATTTCTAAGAGGGAGAGTTTTCAGTCAGAAAGAGAAGTTTGCTGACAGAGGGAGTTCTCATAGATGAGAATTAGAATGAAGCTAAGGATATGTTCCTTACTCTATGTTTTCTATGAAATTTCATTGTGCTATGACATATTATGTTGCCATCAATGCCAAAGAGGGAGATTGTTGGATTAATTATGTGTTGTCTTTGATGTCACACTAATGTCATATTATTTATCAAGCTCAGTCGGTCAGCAAAGCAGTTCCCAATATTTACCGAGCTCAGTCGGTCAGCAAAGCAGTGCCCAGTATTTACTGAGCTCAGTCAGTCAGCAGGTGGTTTTGAGTGTCTACCGAGATATCTCGGGTGTCAAAGAAAAGTATGGCAGAAAATAGTGTTAACTGAGCTTCCACGGTTAACGAAGGAAAGTTAGTGTTTACCGAGTTCACTCGGTCTCCAAAGGTTGTTGCAGAATTTGCAGTGCTTACCGAATTCTCTTGGTCACCAAAGGAAATCTTTTTGGATTAATGTTTACTGAGCAAGGTCGGCCCAGTAAAGGGTTTTGTTAATTTGAGAAATAAAGTTTGATTATTCTAGCCGACTATTGTAATAACTTGTAATGTTATTAGTGTTGACTTGACAATCTGAATGGTCAATCCGAATGGTATATATATAGAAGGTCAAGTTGTGAATTAAAAGTGTGGAAGTGAAAAAAAGGAAAGTGTGAGTAAATTTTGAAGGATGATTAGATATCCTTGAGGAGCAACAGAGATATATTTTGATCAGGAAGGATCTAGTGAAGCAAAGCAGAGATCTATAATCAGCAATTCAGTTGCATCATTATTCAGGTCATTTCATTGTTACTTTCTTACCATTGTAGCAGTGATTTCAAAATCTCCTAACTGAGTTGGCTTAACAGCCATTTTATAAATCCTCTAACAAGGTGACAATTCTATTGAATTGTTTCAAGACCTCTTACAAGGCCACTCCTAACAGGGTGATTAAATCCTCTAACAAGGTCACACCTAACAGTGTGTTTTGTAACCTTTTATGAATTGGTTCCTAATAGGGCATCACTTCAGAAGAGTGAAAAATAGTAACTAGTTACATTGGTGGTTTTTCCCATATTGGGTTTCCACATTAAATCTGGTGTCTCTTGTGTTCATGTTATTTTCTTTATTCATGTATATTAATCACTGATGAATGCTTAAGAACAGTTATAATTAATACTCACTGCAATAACCAAGTTTCAGCATTTCTCTGTATGTTTGCCGAACAATAGTAGCAAATGATTTAATAAAACATCTGAGAGATCTGTGGAAAGAAAATTTATGGTTAATTGATTCACCCCCCCCCCCCCCCCCCCCTCTTAGTTACTTCATCTATATTTCCAACAATGATATTTCTCACTAGCAGATGTGATACTGAAAGATTGACTCTATGACCTATACACATGCACTTAAACACTTGACTCATTGAGACTTGCTTGACTTTATTTCTTTGTGTGCTGTCTATGATGATTTCTTTGATGAGTGTTGTTTCCCTAAGAAGTTTTCAATGATGCATAGCTAGAAGACTGAGGGCATAAGAATATGTTTTATTGCTTTTTCTGTTTGTGGGTATATTTTGTTGGTCCTAACTGTCATTAGCATTTATGCTTGTTCCCCTTGACATTAGGATTTACAAGGTATTATCCTTGACTATTTTTTTTTGCAAGTGCATGCTTATAGTCATCTTGACTTTCTTGTGTCTCGATGTGAGCATAATCTTGCTATATCAAACTTAGGAAATTTCACTGCACTAGTCATCTTGACTTATATGTCTTTGGTGTCTAGGTGGGATTTCCACATATCTATCTGATATAGATCATATTCAGATTCACATAGTTATACTAGTGTGTATTGTATGATCTTGCGATGCTACCAATAATGCTCGTTGATGAATATTAGAGTCTAATAGCTTTGTGACCTTGCAAGTAAACCACTTTTCATAATAGCTTGCATTTTTATGTTCATGTTAGTTAGTTTTGCATTTTGGATATGGAGAGAGCTCTCCTTTTCATCTGTCATGGACTTTTCGGTCAACTGTGCTCATCCTTTCACTTCTTCCTAATCATGTCTTTCACTTCTCATCTTTCATATCACATCATTTTCTCTTCATTTTAGGATCGAAACTGAAATCCGCATTCACCTTGATCGTCCAAATCACTTTTGACCCTCTTCTGGGCAATTGGCTGACCATTTGAAGCCTGATCCTTCGATCTTCATTGGGGCATCTTCACCTTTTCATCCCCATCTCTCTCAAGCTTCTATTATTTCATTCATCTTCATTCACTTTATCTCTCTAAGGTTTGACTTCATTTTTATCCTATATCTTTCTCAGTCAAACATAATCAAACTAGGGCATATTTTCACTGCTTGATGGTTATTCTCTTATCTTTCATATTCGATTATGATTTCTAGTGATTTGATCATGTTGCTCTTACTTCTACATTCCCTCTAATTGATTTTGCTTTCAATCCCGAGGGGGCAGACACATCATATCCTATTGGCTATTCTCCAGAGCATATGCTTGACCATTCCATTTTCTCTAATCGATCTATCTTTGCGCTTGACATGTTAGTTCTCATCTCAAGTTCTAATACTATCCATCTCTTTCCTAAGTGTTCGGTACTGTCGCTACTAGGCTGACCATGCGGGATTTTCTATCTCTCTGCACTTCATTCTTTGGAGTCAGATCTCTATTGCCTTCTTGGCTGATCTATTCTTTGATATAATGTGTTCTTAGATCGATCACACATTAGTCAAAGAGGGGAAAATGTAATCATCTAAAAAGGTCATGTAGACTATTAGCCCCTTTTGCTAAAATCCTCAAATTGCTTATTCTTGATCAAATCCTAGTTCTATCATTTATTCGATTATTTTTCTATGGGCTAACCATCGTATCCTAAGTCTTTATTTATTTAAAAGAAATTCCCTCCCCTTTTAATAAATAAAAAGCCCCCACTTTTCCTCTTATCCTAAGTTGCACAAATAAAGCATTATTCCTATTTTATAAAAAAGGAAAAAGAACTTTTTGTCTCATATGGGCACAAAAGTCAACTCTTATTTTTCCATTGAAAGATATTTGTGCACATGGATTGCTCCTCTTTCAAGCTCCACCATTGATTAAATCTTTTGCCTCTTAATCTCCATGGTCCATTCTTTCTCATTTCTTATAAAAGGAGAGCTCTCTTCTCATTTTAGGACCCCAACTTTTTATGCTAACTTTATGCTGCAAGATTTCTTGGAGACTTTAGAGCTTTTGAAGACTTTGGAGCCTTTTGGAGATCTTTCTACATTTAGCTTTCATTCTTGCATTCTTAGCTTAGCTTCATGTTTATGCTTTCTTAGATTAGTTTCCTTTCAAGCTCTAGCTTAGATCATCTCACATAGTCTAAATAGTAAGGATTTGTCATACTTCTATCTTTCATTTCCATAACTTAGCTTGCATTTCCATTCTTAGCATAGCTTGCATTTTCATCTCCATTTGGATTCTTGAAGATATTGGCATTCTTTCCCTTGTCTCATTGAATCTCCCATTGCATGGTTTACTAGCAAGGTTATTGGCTTAATAGCTCTAGCTAAGAGCACTCTTAAAATCCTTGCACTCCATACCTAGGGAGCTCTACATCAATTTCTCAAGGTTTCCAATCCATGGATTCACTTTGAAGCAATGATTTAGAGAAGTGCACTATTTAGTGTGTACAGGTACAAGTTACCCATCATCCCTAGTCAAAGCCATTGTTAGTCCATTTTCCAATCAATGCAAAAAATCCAGGGAAAATGGTCTTTTCCCACAAGCCCTAAGAAATTGTCATGCCCTAGTTGCAACACATTTTTGACCTGTGAAGAAGATATATAATGTTTTATGACTTGCGATCTTAGCCATGGATTAATCAAGATGTGACCAAGCCCCATTTAAGATCGCATGTGCTTAAGTGTAAAAGCCAGAGAGAAATTGCAATTTCAAGGTCTAAGAAATAGGGTTTATCCATGTCCAAGGGTTTCAAAAATTGTCTAAGTCCACAAAATCCTACCCTTATTTCTATTTCCTCATTACCTTCTTGAGCCACTTAAATCTTATTTTTGCACATGCCTTTTTTCTTTGCTTTGTTCGCTGAATCTCTAAGTTCTTGGGTGATTAGTCTTTTATTTGGTGATCCAGCAACTACGTATTCACATAATCTCTCAGTCTGGATGGTTAAGTTCCTAACATTCAATGATCCAACAAGCGGTTTATGTTTTGCTTCAATAGCTGAATCTCCAGATATCGTGGTCAAGGCATGTAACTTTCAACATTCAAACTTGGACCGCCGATGCGGATTAAGATCAACAACTAACACTCATTCTCTTAATGGAACTCAGGGTTAAGGAAAGATTGAGTGACCTAGTGAATGTCTTTGTCGCATGATGTCTAAACTAGACAAGGGTTAGTTAAAACATGTAGCGATTATGAGAATGCTTTATTCACCGAGTCTCCGAATTTGATCATAGTTAAAGACTAGTCGGGTTTTCTCTTTGTTTGTTGAATCGCTTGATAGAAAGTGAGTTAAGTTCTCTAGCTCAACAATTTAATAATAACCATTGATGTAAGTGAGATCGGGCGGTGGTCGCATATTCTCTAAATGATACTCAGGGTCAAAGAAATATTCAGTGATCATGAGAATATCTTTGTTCGCCCAATCTCCAGACAAGAGGTCTGAGTTAAGAATAATGTTCCGCAACTTAGAGAATGCTTCAGTCACCAAATCGCCAGGAAATGGTGAGTTAAGTTAAAAGAATTAGAGTTTCAGTGAGGACCGTCTAATTATGATTAGATCAATGGCCAACGTTTAATTGCAAGATTTAATTGAGGTTAATAAAATGATTGGGTGACTTGATGATTGCTTTGTTCACATTTTCTCTGAGTCTAACCTGGGTCAAGGATTTTATCAAGTGATCTAGAGATTTCCTTAGTCGCTTAATCGCCAGATAGAGGTTGAGTTAAAGTTTAAAGGCTTGGAGATTGATTATGAGTCGTTGATGTAGATTAGATCAAATGCTGGCACTTATTCTTAGGATCTAACTCAGAGTCAAGCTAAGATTCAATGATCATGCAGATGCCTTTGTTGCCAAATTTCTTGATCAAACCATAGTTAAGAGAAACATTGAGCGATTGGGAGAATGCCTTTAGTCATGTAATCTCTGAATGACTAGGGGTTAAGAGAAGCTTGCCGAGATGAATATGATAGGTGGGTCTAGTTGCTAGGTGTTGATGATGTGCTTGATTCTAATTGTTCATCGAGTGATAATGATGTGGCCAGACAATTTAAGGGTTATTTGACTGTTGGAAATTTATGACAACCATTTGATGTGCTGGGAAAATATCAGGATCAATGGTCATGTTTTCAAATTGATAAATTAATCGTTGTCAGTCCATGTTTAAATTTTTTGAGCTAGGGTTTGCAGAAAAGAGAAACGAAGGTGCGCTAGAACAAGAAATAATCTAATTCTTTTTTGAGCCATAAATGAATTTTTAGTTGAGAAATTGAATGAGCTCTGAGGTGGTTGAGCCTAATATGATCATATTTTTTGGCTGCCTTGAGCTTGATATTTTGAAGGATGCTTTCCTAGATGTAGCATTAATGTTTTGGACCAATTTGTCAAAGAATTCATTTCTTGGTATGCACAAGTAGTTGAGATATTTGTAGTGATGTTTCTTGCTATAGAGATAAAGGAATCATCCCTGATTTCAGTTTTATTGCTAGGGTTTTCAATGTAAAGATATCAGATTTGTCTATGATATTTCTTGATTATTATTAGGGTCTTTCTCCCTGTCACTTCTCTAATAAATTAGTTCCTAATTTTATGTTGCAGTAGTTGACAATGTTTCCCTAATTGTTCCCTAAATGACTTGAAACTTGTGGCAATCCTTGTTCTTATAAAAGGATTCCCAAGGTCATTTAGGAGTAGTTCTTTTTCGGGGTTAAGAAAAGACTTGGCTACAAAACTTAAACAGGAAACACATGTTTGTTGTTTTTTAGTTAAGAATTGGTAGAAGAGGTTTGTAACCTCTCTGCTTCACAAAAATATTAATGAATCTATAATTTTGTTATTTATTTTGTGGAGTATTCTATGCTTAGTAAATCACTCTTGTATCAGTTTGTGGCAACTTATACAAGGATTTCAAGAATTTCTTTGAATCTTGTCTCTTGTTTAATGGTTTGTTATTTCCTATTATCTTGTAAGTTGATGACCTCAAGATCAATAGCTGTAGACATAGTCTGTATGTTTTGATATGTTTTTCTGTTAACTTGAAAAGTTAAGTACATGCTTAATATAACCTAACAGAATAGCAGGGTATTAAGGAGGATATTTGTAAGTAGTGAGATTCTTAATCTAATTTTCATTTGCCAGGTGAATGACAAGAATCAACAATAAATTAAGGAATTGTTCTGAATATGCCCAATGCATAAGGGACTGATCACATACACTTTTTCTAATAGATGTTTATTCTTGTCTATTAGTTCTACCCTTAAAACAAATCAAATTCTAAATCTTTAAGTCAATAGTTGTGGACTTAATAGTAAAAGCCCCTACTTTATTTGTGAGTAACTTGATAGTGTGCTTAGCTTCACATCCCATCCCTTTATGTCATAGATAACAAGAAGTATTATGGGCACATATCTACTTTGTGAGGATTAGTGAAAAGACTGAGATTACGTGATCCTAATCCTAGGTGCACCCGCCTGAATTCTATAGAGTTCAAAGTGTGGAAAGCCTTAGTACTTTGTTCATTGTTCCTTGTTCTTGTATGAATGTAATGATTGTGGGAAGTAAGCTACCCCACAGGTGCATCTCTTCATTAATAAAGGTAGTTAAAATCTTGCTAAACCAAGAGGCAACAGGTTCCACATATTTTAGATAAAGATAAGAACATGAAAGAAGTATAGGAGTGGAAATCTGGTTTTGATCTCATTTGCCCAAGTGTGGAGACCATGATTCCTTTCGATAGTGATTATATTAATATCCCCAAGTTCAATGATGTTTCATATATGATTATTAAGTTTCAGACTAGTTTTAGCAAGTTCATCAGGGACTCTATACTATTACAGATGTCAAGTGGGAAGAATGTGTGTTACGGATCGATAGTTTGAAAGGTTTTAGGTGGTCGAGAGAGAAAGAAGTAAACAGTTGGAGTTATTTTACCAAGGAAAAGAGAAAAAAAGTTACTCAGTGATAAGGCTTAACCTCTCCTTTTTGGTTCTTTGTTTTGTTGATCTCATTGTGTGATGACAGGGCCACTAATAAACTTTAAGGAGGTTAAGCAATTATCTACATGGACATCTTGCCAGGCTCAGTTATGCCACGAATGTGCCACATTGTTAGGAATGAAACTACTAAACAACTTGAAGGTGACAGGTTGATTTCAATGCCCTTATTTTGTTATAGCTATTTTTCTTATTGGATTTTCTTATAACTTTCAATAGACACATCACCATTTGGTTCAACTATTTTGTTTCTATTGTTCTATTGGTTGAGATTTTTGTTCCAAAGAATCAAAGGTTGAATGCCTCGCAAGGTTGTCTACTTTGCTAAGATAGGTTAGGACTATAATCTCTATTTTGATTCACTTCCAACAAATGATCAGAAGCTTTTTGCATCCCCCACAATATATAAGGGATTCTAGGATCATTTGTTGAAGGTTCCCAACTTTTTTATTCATAGAGAGAATAATAAAAATAGTGTTAAGTCTTAGGGTTTTAATATAGGTTGATATTATGAGACATGTTGGATAATATGGTATAATGGATACACTATTTTACAGATCTATATGATTAGTCTAATTGTCTTTATTCTATATTTATATTCTCATATGAACATAATATAAATTATTTTCTTGTTCATCATGTTGTCCTATGGATGTGAGTTTATCATTATCATGGTTTATTTCAAGGAAAGGATTAAGTATGCTTGAATTGATAAATGTATGTATGGTATAAGTATGATGATAATATTAGTTATGTGGGATTACATATATGTTAGGTATATTCAATAATCTTAATATTTTGTCTCTGTGAGAAGTTAAACATAAAGTTGGATGTGTTTTATAGTTTTTTGAGTATGTTTCCCTATATGTTAAACACTGGTCTAAGTTATGTTAGAATATTGTTTGGAGAGCGCAATAATCCATAAATCTAAAATCATTTTACTTTGTGTTGTTGATTTCATGGTAAATTATTTGTATTCTCACTAAGAAATTGGAAGCCAAGGTGAGAACTCTATTTAGTGACAATTTCTGCAGCCATTGGAACTTTGTTCTTTGACCATTCTTGTAGCCATTGAAACTCTATTCTTTGAATGTTCCTACAGCCAAGGCAAAACATATTAACTCCTTGTTTATTTTCTAAGAACTACAGTTCTTCCAAATCTTCTACTTTATAAGTATTCATACATTTCATTTAATACAAAACTTTGTCATTCATATTTCTACAAAAAGACCTATTACATAAAATATTATACTTGTCCTTGTACAAAGAATTTTAGAACCCATTAGATTGGCCTTGGTATTCCTTTTATAGACACAAGGAATGCAACAAGCTATAGGCCAAAGTATTCCTTTTATATTATGTTACCAACTGCCACTAGCCGATCATAGAAGATATTCTCCCAATGAAGGTTGTTACCTCTGTTTGTGTCCTCGAGTGAATCTAGAGGAGGCCATGGAGTGATTATTATCACGAGGCCTATGATCTAACTAGGATTCTGAGCCATGCCCTTATTGCCCATGGGTGGTTATTCAAGCAGAAAATGCCATAAATCAAAATTCTCACCATCTTCCCTCGCAAGAGATGGCTTTGAAAATACAACACAAGGAGAAACAAATGAATACAAACTCCCATATTTTGTGTCTATGCCTAGAATTTTCTTTGCCTCCATCCTAGAAAATGGAACCAAAGTAGTAATCTCAAAGATATGAGGCATTTGCAAGTTGTGGAAAAAGTTTTCAATAAAATTCCAGAGCTTTAGGTAACTCTATGATTATAGAAGCAAATTTCAATATCTCTACAATTACAAAATGTATTATCAATTGGTTCACTACCACAATCCTTGTATATCTCCTGCAACATGGTTTTTTCTAACCTCTTCTTGTTACAATAAAATTCCTCTATAGCCTCAATAAGCCCCATCCTTAGCACTCAAACAAAGAAACACTCCCTTATTGTTATAGTAAAATCCCTCTATAGAATCACCAAGCCCCATCCTTAACACTCAAACAAAGAAACACTCCATTCCAATCATAAACAACCTAAATTTAGACAACACAAATAACTCATTCTAAATTTATCCCTTCATGTATTTAAGCTATGGCTCACACTTTCAAACTGCAAAAAAAGAAGCAACAAATATCCAAAGATTTGCACCTATCCCAACAATTGCAAGAACTATCATTGTGGCCTTTTTCCTTGGTTATAGCAAGTTCAACGTGACACTCAAAAGGTTGGGCAATAAGGGAATGATTTTATGCCAAGAGAATGATTTTTAAATAAAAAATTGCAACATTCTATCAATCATGACATCTCTTCTCAGATTATTCCTACCGCCACTTCTTTCTTTAATATATTGTCAAATAGTTTTGAGTAACACACATAAACTTTCACGAGGTTGCGACTTATCCAACCTGGGTTATCAATTCATTTCATCCCAAGATTGCAACCAACTATTATTTAGGCATGTGAGGATGTGAGGTCAAAGGTCTTTAATAGGTGTTATTACCTCACTGAATAGCAACATGTAATCATTCCAATTTGTTAACCCCATGGTGATGTAGTGAAGAAAACTCATCAAGTGCCATGTGTAACATCCTTTCTTCCTCGCGGTCTAAATATGGGTCCCACATAATAATCTACGAGGTAGCAATAAGGGACCACCATAGCACCATATTATTCCTCATAAACTCATGACCCTAAAAATTTCCTCCAGTGACTTCCATGAGGATGTGACAAACCATTACAGTAAAAAAAAACATCCACTTGCAGGGTCGCAGGTCCAATTGACAGCCTTAACACATTTCTATGAGGACCTTCAATTATTAACATGTGGCCCGCCATCGCTTCACCATGGGGTAAAGGTATTAATTGTCTCAACAAGTTGTGAGGATACGACTACACTTTTATCACCACCCACATACCGCCACACAGCCTCACAACCCCTAGCTATCATCTATATTAACCTCCACGAGGGTGAGATAAACACTTTAAGCACAACTTAAAGCAAGTGCAAAATAAACAATAAAGTGTTAGGCTAGGACATAAGTGCCTGAAACAATGACCAAAATAATTCAACATTAAATCAACAGTATAGGAAAATCAAATATGATGGGTTGACAAATGGATACTTTAACATATTGCCCAATTTTACACCTACTCATTCAATAAATGTAAATTTAGGAGTCAATGGGAGCACCAATATTGGCGTAGCATAGCACCTAAAATTGTGCCAAGATGTTCTTCTTGATGCAAATTACACCACAAGTAGTGCCAACCTGATGAATAGTGTCTATCTTTCAAAAAAATGGAGGAGAAATACATTAAAATAGTGTGTGGAAGCAAAAATGGAGTAAAAAAGGGAGCTAATGATAGGTATTGTTGTAGTGATGCGAACTAGAATGTGCACTAGGTGTAGCCATAATTGGAATAAATTTGGGACATTTCCTCTGTAGGTGGCCATACTCATGGAAAATACAACATCTAAATGGAAGCATCTCATAGTCAAGTTGTTGGACCCAAGAAGAGGATCCCAGACAAATCTCCATAGAATATGGTAATGGGTTATTTAAATCAATCTCAACACAAATGCAAGCATAAGAAATTACCTTTTTAACTCAAGTTTGAGTAGCTGAGCCCACAGGTTTTCCTAATAGGAGAGCAATCAAATGAAGGATATCATCTCTCTAGAATTTTTGTGGGATCCCTGGAAGACGAACCCACAAAGGAACTTTTCAAGGGAGCTCCTCAACGAAATTAAATCCTATATGCCATGGCTTGATAAAGATTCCAACCTGATTAAAAGAATAAGTACCTCCTTCAAAGGCTTTATTTCTATCTATTATGCATGCATAAACCACCATAAAATAATTGTTGGCAACTAGCATAATATCCATATCCCCTTATGGGTTCCAAACTTGTTGCACCCTTGCCTCCAAAACTAGCATAGATAATCTTAGACCCATAAACTTGCATATGAGGGCATGATTGCTCAAATAGGTGGTTGAAGGATAATAATGATGACAACTTAACTACCAACTTTTGATTCATCAAGTGACTTATCTTAGGATGATGGTGTGTCTCTTCTTTCTAGTGTGATTTTGATGGCCACAAACTCTATTGTGGAAAATCATGCCCTCCCCTTGCAGATCGTCCTACTTTCATATTCAAATCCTTCTCACTATTTATTTCATGTTAATGGATTCCATCTGGGGGATTCTCCACTTGCTCATCCTCTGCATGTGGATGCTCCATCTTCATGTGCTAATGGACCATCTACGGGGGTTTCTCCTCATGTTTCCCCCTGTAATGACTATTTGGATGACAATGTTTCTTGGGCTATTATTTGTAGAATAAGAAAAGATAGTTTTTGTCCTCTTCCCATTCTAATACTTCTATTTTAGATGACAAGTTAGCTCCCTCCTGACTTGGGATTATCCACCTGGGTTGTTGTCTTGTTGGACAACTAGGCTACAACATTTTGTCTTTCTCTTGTTTGTACTACTTCTTTGCAGTTTATGGCCTATTTGGGTCTATTTCATCTAGCCTCTTCGGTGACTTTATATAAGGTTGGGACACTTATTTATCACTTACTTTAATAAGAAATAATGTAGGTATATAGTCATAACTATTCCTTCCACTGTTCATTATCATAAATATTTTGGTAGCTACCTTAAACAACACCTTGATACTATTATGCAGGCTTATGCCAAATGCATCAACTACAAGTTTAGTCATAAACACTAGAATTATCTTTAATGTGATACTGATAATTTCAATTTCCAGTTACACTAGTTTTTCCATGGCCTAATGTAACACCCCTTTCAAGTGTATAACCACTATCCATGTTGTCAATGACAAGGATAAAAACAATATAAAATAAGAATTTAAAAAATGGTTATTAGTTCCACGTTTGACACCAAATTGATTGAACAAGTGCTACTCTCAATTTGTTTACAATTCAAAAAACCAAACCATCTGATCAATATTTGATAGAAACTTTGTAATTATGCAATCTAATTATTCATGTTTTTGTTACTTGAATCCATTTAATTTGTGAAAGAGATTTTGTTCTCTTCAACATAAATTTTGGTAAATATAAATATATGTAGAAGAAATTTTATTTCGTTAGATTGTCTATATTTTATTTTATTTTAAAGATTGGAGGGTAGCCCCTCATAAATCAATATTACTAAGAAACATTTTAATGTGACCAATAATACTAACGCAACACAATCTCCAATGCTAAAGAAAGCTCTCCCAAACCCCCACAATCCATTACAAATAAAATAATTTTTTTAAGATATAATAATTTCTTTCATTAATACCATAGATTATAAAAGAACCTTTTCCTTTCTTTTTCTGCAAAATATTATACATGAGTAACATTAACCTAATAGGAATTTCGCCTATATGCATTATTCAACCTGATTATAATTATCACCTCTGTTTATCTTTTGTTCGATTAATCAATCGCAGCTTATGCGGAGGTTAGGAAATCCTCGGCTAAACCTTCGTTGCAGAGCAGCTAACAAAACACACGAAAACTGGTGCAGCAGCTTGAACTACACTTAAAGCTTAACGATGACGGAGGTAGAAGGTTCTTCCCCTACTTCCTCCCAATCTGTTCGATTTGCATGGTCTTCTGTCAAAATTCCCGAACTTCATCCCCCCAGCATTCGAATGCGATGAGGTTATCGCTACCGCCGTTGTTTTCTAAGTTGGAAAAAGCGAGAGATTTGGCCCTGGGCTTGGTAGCGTCTCTCGTGGATGAAAGCAAGAGAAGGGCTGTAGCTCTGCCAATGCACATGCCTCTGCTGTGCTGTACAAGCATTTCCCTTCTCCATGGCGATAATAAAAAGACCTCTGCGGACCCGAAGAATGGAAGCAAAGAAGGCGTTAAGGAGACTGGAAGTAAAGATGTTTTTATGGAGACTTCAATCAAAGAAGGTGTTATTGATGGAAATGGGAAGAGCATAAGTGAAGGCGAGCAGAAAGTACACACTGCTGCGTGTCGGTATTTGAAGGAAGAACATGTAAAGACTGAAATTACAACTAGATTGCTACATAAGCATAAGGTATAATAAGTCGAAAGTCGAAAAGTCGAAAGACAAAGTCAACATTTCATTACATTTATCATATGTTACAACAAAAGAGGATCATACAAGCGACCAACTTGTCGAGTGTATAAGGAGTCAAATATAAATTACATACAGTTACAAGCCGACCAACTTGTCGGATTTTAGAAACCAAAACTTACAAATCTCTTTGTTACATCAAAATTTATTACATTTAGAAGTGACGACCATCTTGTCGATCACTAAATAAAGTACAACATGAAATAGAGAGAGAGATGAAGAAAATAAAACACTGAAAGTATCAACTCATCGGGTTCTGTCTCCTGAGCCTCGGACTGAGTCCCTTACGCTTTCTTGAAAACAGAGGTGGGGTCCAAGCGCTTTTACCGCCCAACCGTGGAGTGGTCAGCTCCGGAAGTGATGAGCTTCCCCGGGGTTCTTCCTGACATGAAGAACGCCCCGTCCCTGCATGAGAGGCCTAGCTTCTCGCTACTGGCAGATTTAGATGGTCTTAGTGCAGCCGTGTAACTTAACCTACAGCACATATGCCTATAGTAGGTTCTATACAACGGATGTAGCAAGGGGTGAATTTTAACCATGCATAATCCATGAGAACATATGCAATTTATACTTTGGCCAAAGTAATTTTATTCCAGATTTGAACTCACAGGCAACAAAGGACCAACAATTGACAATTTAAAACTCATGTTATTTCATTTCCTTTAAGTTTCAGCAACACTTTAAACTAAGAAATTAATCAAAACACAAGAATTATGAGTACCGCTGTTTTGGTGACACATAGATTGTCTACTAATGTTGGTTTTAAGTTTTTCCAGCATATAAACAAATTAGGTACAAGAACTGTTAACAGCATAACGATTCAACAACGAGATGAAGATTTTAAGTTTTAAATCTTCCTATTTCTACCATATTCACTAAATTCAAATAGCTCTAGAGGAAAAGAGGCGTGCATGAGGCACCTCTAATCACCTAATGATGGCACAGTGATGCAAAGAAATTGAAGCTTCATCTAAACCAAAACAAACCTCCAAAGAAATTGGCGTACAGGGAAGGCTACCACAGGAAGGAAAAAGATAATAATTGATTTTCTTACATGATTAGCAGTCGACACCCAACCGCACTGATAAACTAAACCCCCAAACAACCAATTTTAAAAGATATCAAAAACACATAAGAACTATAGTGCTAGCATTCCTCGAAAGAAGAGTCTTTCCTTAACCAAATAACAGTTAATATAACAATCTTCCATCTCAAATATCGCCAAACTGAGTTCCCTAATATACCACCATCATGCATTAACCAGAGACTTTAAAGGAATACCAACAGCGACAGTACAGACAATACTTAACACATTTTACTACAAATGAAACATCACATAATACCAAACTAAATGTATCATTTAACAGTAGATGCATTGAGAGATCCTTTGAATACGCTTGCAACACTAGTTGCCCTAATAAAATACTTGGAAAGTATTCATCATATGGACTGTAGATTTGAAATATCTTTATAAAATCATACACTCTCAATTTCCAAAACAATCTTTCGAATACAAATATGAAACTGTAAACATCAAATTTCAACAGTCTATATGTGGAATTTCGAAAAATATTATGTTGTTTGCAGATGTAGCTTGTTTTTCAATGCAAAAGTCTGATGCCCTAAATGGGTCTGTTGAAAATTTTGACACATCTCAACACACAGCAGGTCAGATGGTTATAGAGACTTTTCATAAAATGAGTCTGTTGAGTTTTGTATGGAAAGTCTTCTACATCACTGAAGTTTCGATAATACAAAACAATTCTTTCATTAGAGTCATGGAATTTTGAAAAAATATAAATCCCCAAAAGCCGTAAATCCTGGTTGGATTCAACATTCTTTTCAGCCAAATTGTGAGAAACAGAACGCTACAAATGCATCGATTCCTAAAATTAAATCTGTTTGTGATAACAGGCAACTACTAACTGCGTCTACGATCTTTCAGAGAAGTGTATCTGTTTTCTACATTAACACTATCCATATATTCACATTTAATCCGCTAGGTAAACTTCTGCAAAAGGTGAACGTCATACCAAGAAAAGGCATAGTGTGACGAACCTGAGTACCAGATACATCTTGCGATAAAAACCTGCTATACTACCAGGGTATTTAAAAGCCCATTGCTATCGTGTATAATTCTCAAGGCAGGAAGATAATTATGTTTTCAGTTTTTATTGCTCAATGGCAGTGGCCTTGACTATGCACAGAATAATAAATATGAAAGCAACTGAAAACCAGTAAAAGATTTCACACAGAGAAAGCCTAAATTGCGTATAATTTCTCCAAATTCAATGAAATACTAGCTAATATTCGAACCATAACTGGAAGAAGAGTACGAAAGTCAATTTCAACATGAAATAACAGGAAAAAGATGGGCAAAAGGGAGATTCCATACCTTCATGTTGTAACTGCAAAGCAGTTGCACAGTTGTTCGAACTGGAAAACTCTCGTGCATCAAGAAAGGTGCGTATGAAATGAAAAAATTTTCTCTGCTTTAATCACATTTTCCCAATAACCGTTTCTTGATTTACTTCCGGTAAAATGAATGGAAAGAAAAAGAATAAACTTAAAGTACGCATAATTAACATAATTTTGGTTATTTCTACTTCCTAACAATTATAAAAACAGCTTAATCATATTCACATTTTCCATTTATGTCTAGACATTTAAAAATTATCTTCCAATATAGCAAGTACCTATAATTATATAATCCGGTTCACATTTCCATTAAGATAAAATAAAAATAATCACAGATATTTTTTTTTTTTTTCTTTCAATCATCTATCATTTACACTCATAGCAAAACTAATAAATTATCATATAGTGGTGTGTGTGTGGCATTACTGCATCCGAATCTGATACTAGACGGGGAGCTAGACCTCTCTTTTCGACCACATTCCTATCCGCCGACCTGCAACCACTCAAACACTCGACAATAGAAAATGTCGATTCATCCAAGTCGGTATAAGTCGACTTAATGATCCCGCATATTAAGGAGGTTGCAAAAACCGGTCGTGACAGAACAGGAGAGAGTTTTGGTGAGTGAGGTGTTGATTCGGAATAAGGAGGGTGAGGAGTTGGAAAATGTGGAGCTGCGCAATGAGGCCCTGGCATTATTGAAGGCCTGCAAGCCGAACTCTGCTCTCACAGTGCAGGAAGTGCAGGAGGATGTCCTACGCCTCGTTAGGAGCGGTTATTTTAGTACATGCATGCCTGTTGCCGTCGACACCAGAGACGGCGTTCGCCTCGTTTTTAAGGTAATTCTTACACTGTTTATAAATAAAATTCTGGAGATAATCGGATTAAGCTCGACGTTGGATTGAGTGATGAGAATGAATTACATATCGGATCTGCACGCATAGATAACTCCTTACAAGAGGAAGAGGTGTGGAAAACCTAGAATAAAGAACTGCATTCCCAGTTTTTATGATGAATGATTGATTTACCGACGAGAAGACTTCAAAATTAGAGCTCCTTGTATACACAGTAACATAATCTGTTATGCCCCTGACTGAAAAATTGCCACAGTTTATAACATCGACATTAATTGATTGATGGGAATAGATTTAAAATTGTAATAAAATTTAAAGGTACTAAAGAATTTTCAATGTGCACGAATGTTATAGCTTGTTTAATAAGAGTATACATATTTGTGTCCATGGCCCATTTAATTACTAATTTTTGAATTTCATGGCTCTGAGGTTTAAAGATTTTGTTAAAGATTTTATAAAAAACGGAATAATTTTGAAGTTATTATAATTTATGAATGTTGATGATTATTTTGCAAGATACCCAAAAATAATACAACAAGTATTTATTATAAGAAAAATAAATTTCTAAGGTTCTTTTAAGATATTTTCAGTAGTATTACAGTTGTTTCAAAACAATGGATGGATTATGTAAAAAGAAATTAAAAAAAGTACATTACATTAAAAAAAACTCAAAGAAATCAGATTTGTCTAGCTTTTATGCTGCACATGTTACCAGATGCATCATCAATAGATGTTTAATGCACATTAATTATCACAATCCACTTATATGCAATTGCAATATCATGTATATGATTCAAACATTGGCTATGAATAGGTTTGCCAAGACATTCACAAACAAAGATAAGATGTATTATAATAGCATGACATACACAAATGCCATGAGCATACCCTATAGGAGACCACTTTAACAAACCATATTATGGTCGATTGCATGAAAAATTTAAAACATCATATTAATAGAAGCATTTACACATTTACAATTACATGCACACAATTGAAAGGATAATTTCATTGTAATTACGAAGACCATCACATTACTCAATAACACCATTTTGGCTTATAACAACCAATTACATGCAATATGAACATGCATTGGATGTTTCCCTCAAGGGTGAAATTAGAGACAAGGACCATAACTAATGCTCTTCATTATTCTTGTTGTTAACATAATGTGCAGTTTCTATCTTAGAGTATGTTGCTCAAATGACAGTGGTAGTGATATTCTCAAGGAGTTGAGAGCATAGCAACAATAGCCTAGAATAAATTGTGGTTAACTATGAGTACTGGCATTTGAAATCTGCTCATGCTAGTCTTGATGGGCACATTTGTTTCATTTTAAAATTGGCCAACGTCTTGTGAAACTGTGAAAGAGGGGTGATTTGAATGTGTAATTGAAAAATTGCTGTTTTTTCTTGCTTTTCTAAAGTTGCAGCATTTTTTTTTGCTTATACATCTTTCAAACTTCATTCTTTTGGTCTTTTCTTCACTTTATGTTGCAGTTAAACAAATCTTTAGTCCTTCCCGAACAAATGAAAACACCAAATTTGAGTTTTTGTGATCATCAAACTACAGCACGGTCACACAAATTTGGCATTGCTCCTTCAAACTCTCATTTGGTGTAATTCTTAGGTGCAAAGTAATAGAGATAAGGCTTTTTGATATTTTAAAACTTCTTAAACCCTAACTCTAGCACTTATAGACCCTAACCGCAACTCTATATTATAGGGTTAGGGATTTTAATTTTTTTGTTTTTCTAGACTCTAACCCTAACCTATAAACCCATAAATTAATGTATTTAATACAGGGTTATTTTTTCACTCTTTTTTTATATTATAGTAGACACAGGGTTAGTCTTTTCTGTTTTCAGTCTATTAGAGGTTGCTAGGGTTGGATATTTTCTTTTTTTTTTACTAAACCCATAGGTTAAAACTTGCTATGTATTTATTATTTAATGATTTTTAGTTTTTAGTACTCCTAACAAAAACGGATATGAATGTGTTTTTAATTTGAGCGATTTTTAAGCATGCCATGAGAGAGATTTTGCATGGGCTTATTGCAGAAGTTCCCAATTCATGCTAGCTGAAGCCTGAAATGCAATTTGTTGTGGGAATGAAAGCAATTGGGAATCGGTTGTTTCATATTACATTGTACAAAGTTTCTAGGACATGATGTGAAAGCTTGTAAGAGTTGTCCTACAATTGTGACTCCAAGCAAAATCTTCTCTTGATGCCCATGGACAAGTAAGGTGAAAAAATACAAAAGCAATTGTTGGTTCATTGACATGAACATCTAGTTGTTGAGAAGTGATGCATGAGCCTCAATGTTGTGCAGAGCGTTTACTCCAGTTCTATTGTAGCAACGGTAGATCCTCATCCAGTTATGCATGCCATTCACCATGTGCAGTTTTATGTGACAGCTACTAGCATGTGTTGATTTTGCATGCCAAATGCATGAAGGAAAATTACTGTAGTTTACTATCTATATTTAGACAATGTAATCTATATAAAAGATTGTTTTTGTGCTGTTTAATGCAGCTGGTAATGAGAATGGTTAAGCCTCAGAAAGACCTATAACAAGAAGTTTGAGTGAATAAAAGAGTGTTTGTGTTAAAAGTTTTTTCCGTGTTTGATGTTTACACTTTTTGTTTATTGCATGTGTTTTAAGACTCCACATATGGTATCAGAGCCAGCTAGATCAAGGGTAAAAAAAAAAAAAGCTTCAAAAGATTGCAATTTGCAATGTTTAAAAGGTGTTTACAACAGCTTGGAAGCTACCATTGAAGAAAGGAGTTAGTCGCTGCAAGAGACAAGTCAGAAGAATCGAAGGAGGTGGAGGCAGACGCTCTGTGCAGTGTTTGAGAGGATTTTAATCAGAATGTGAAGTTTGAGGCTGCCAACCAAATATAGATCCAGGGAGTTTGCAGAAATCGAAGAAGACGGATTACTTTTTGAAAAAAGAATGAAATCCACATATTTGTAAGCAACTAAGGAAGCACAGCAATTATGTGTCCCCCAGGTAGCATGGAAATCTTCTTTAGAAAATGTTGATATGAATTTTGTGTAGCAGAAGCCCTTATAAAACAAATTTGCTGGTTAAAAAGAGTATGACGACCCATTCAAAGGGTTACTTAATAGTCTAAAGGCTGCCATAAGGGGACAGTGGTAATCACAGAAGGAAAAAAAGATGTTCACATTTTTTTGAGGTTTGCCCACCTGCCAAGAAAGGAAGAAGCTGCTATTTGAAGTTCTTTGGAGCTTTCAAAAAAGTCCTGAAGTGTGCAAGGTAGATAGTAGTGTTTGAGGACAGTCTACCTTACTTTGTAAGGTTGCTGCAAATTATTGTAAGGAGACATCTATACAGAGAGGAGTTTTAAAGAAACTTAAAAGCTGAAGAAAAATCAACCACCACAAGTAAACAGACAGATCGTAGAAGTGAAGGAGATCATAGCATTGGGAAAGGGAACTATTTTTATTGGTTTCTTAACCACTTGTGCTGGTGTTGCATTGCTTCATTGTTTTTAGTGCTTTTGTTCCTTTATTTTGCTTGCCTAGAATGTTCTCATCCTAGAACTTTTATGTTGCTGATGCATTTTAGAGTCCCATTGACCTAGTTTTGGTCACTAGTGGACATTAAAATACTTATTGTCATTGTTATTGACAAATAATCAAATTCACTCATGCGCTTACTAAGCACTTTCTTGTTGTAATATTTATCATTTAAGAATAACTTTGGAAAATTATTCATGGTTTGTTTATTATTCTTTTTTGGCTATGGAATATAAGAGATATTTTCAAAAAAATTTACTATGTGGATTTGTGACTTTGTACTCTATATCATTAATCACTTGAATGAATTTGGCATCACAACAAATATATAGAACTTTATTGAATAGTTCAAAAAGCAAGATGAAAATAGCATTATGATACTGCTTTACACAATAAGAAAGGTAACATTGGCAATTAAAGAGGTGAGACATATAGAGAAATGCAACATAAATCCAACTGAAGCCATCCAAACTATTTAATTGACTTTGTTAGGAGATATACTAACTATCTTTCTAATATTTGAATCAGGTTATAACTCACTTGAATAGGATAGAGATAGTATTATTCAAATAAGAATAAATAAATAAAGTATGTTGAATTGTATGGGTTTCATTCAAAATTAATAAGGCAAGTCATTAGATTTATATGTAGTATTAGTAATGGCAGCCCTTAAAAAACACACACTAAGGAACAAATTAAGCTTGGAAAAAGTTAGTCGACTCTAACTATTTAATACTTTTAGCCTAGGAGTCATTTGTTAGTGTGTGTTGTTTAAGTCATATTCCCAATAAAGAAAAAAAGTAAAAATATTCTAACTAACAACCAAGTTGGAATTGTTTGGAAAGAACGCAACAATCACATTTTCTGTGATAACTCTTCTCCTCCTAAAATAATCTTTGAAAAGATCCACTTTGCTATGAAAGAAAAATTTTATTCATGTGGTGGCTCTAACCATTTTTAAAGAAAGGTCTAGGACTCTGCCCAGGAGAAAAGATAGAACTGTACTTGGAGCTTTCCCCCAGAATTCTAGTTCAAAGTAAACTTTGATGGTGCGGCCAAAGGGAACCCTGGCCTGGTGGGTAGTGGAGATGTAATCAAGAACTATTTTGATTTTGGCTCTGCTACTGTCATCTTACCTCTCGGTTCACAAACTAACCACTTTGTTGAAGCGAGCGCGGCCCTCCAAGTCACCAAACTTTCCCATGATTTAGGGATCAAAAAGCTATGGCTCGAAGGAGACTCCATGAATATCATTAACTACTTAAATTCAACCATTCCCCTTCATGTACTATATCCAAAATGATCAAAGATGTGCGGGCCCTCCTTAACTCATTTGAAGTGGTTCACATATCCCACGTGTACAGGGAAGCCAACTATGTCGATGATTGGTTTGCCAACTTGGTAGTTAAAAAGGAAGCAATGATGAGATGGCATCACGACGGAGATTTACCTCATGAGGTGAAGGATTTAGTTGATAGGGACAGACTCCAAGGAACTGAAGGAATCATAAATGATAATTATGAAAAGTAATGGGGATTTTCAGAAGTACCATTTCACTAATGGTATGAACTGGAGGGATAGAAAGGTTAATTACTACGCGTCCCTTCCACATGCTTTCTGGGTATTCATTCCCAAGAAAAACATACATTCCCAAAGGCAAAAAAGAAGAAAGCTAAGAATGACTTTTGCTAGAAAGAAACACAAAAATAGTTTTCAGTCTCGTTAGAGAATTGCCAAAATCTGAACCACCGTGATGGTTCGGGAAAGACACAGAAGGGAGCCCGTGAATGATAGTACAAAATGGAAGAGACACACAAAGGTCTGGAATGCTCTGCAAAAAGGGGAAATAACAACCTTCATCAAAAGGTTACATGGCAATAAGTAGGCGATCACAAACATCTTCATAAAAAGTTAGAATGAAGGATGTGTGGAGATAGAGGGAAAGACCTTTACTGTCACTGAGGAGGTCATATCAAATGTCACCGGCATCCCCATAGTTGGCAAAAAATTTTACAAGGACCGCAAAATCTCTGACAATGTCATCAACAACTTTGTGAGAGATGATGAAGAGAAGAAAGCTATGGTCAAAATGGAAACTTGCTACCAGTCTGAGGGCATCAAAATGCTATGGAAGTTTGTTCTTAAGGCCCTGATCTCCTATATCACTCTGGACACTAGGTTTGACAGAATTAGGATCTACCACTTTGTGTTGTTGAACCACCTCAGGCACAGTATGAAGGTTTCCATCCCGTTCTACCTATATTCTTCAATTAAAGAAAATATCAATGGTTTTAGGGAGAAGAATATAGCTAACCCTACTTTGCATGAGGGTTTGTTACTATTAATTTATGAATTCTTCAAATCCCAAACCTTGGGAAAGGAATTAGCAGAGAAAACTAAAATTAGTGATGCTTCTAGGTCGGATTACATCCCCTCAGACCAAGATTACAGTGTGGAAGTGCACTCTAAGGATAACGAGGATGAAGAGGTCAAAAAGATGAAGCAGAGGTCCTCCTCAAAGAAGAGACCCACAAGCTTGGTCAAAAAAGAAAAACCCCCTAAAAAGTAGGCCAGAAAGGAGATTTCCTTAGAAGAGGAATATAATGACAATGTAGAAGAAATGAATACAGATGACAAGGAGGGTAACTCTAAAGGTGAGGCCAGCAAGAAAATAGAACAAACCATTGGGGAAAAAATCATCACCAAGGGGGGAAACCCGAGTCATCTCTTTGTTGACCTCACCATCAGCGAAGACAATACTCCCCTCCCCCTTCAGGAGACAATGAAAATGCTTAGGACCCTAATATTGAGGAGCCCAATGATGACTAGGGTAACCCTTCTACCCATGCCCCCAATTTGCAAGACCTCTTTGAAGAAAATAACCAGTCAACAGGAGAGTATCAACGTGAAGAATCTAGAAAAGGGAAAAAAGTGTGGAGGAACTTCAACATGAACACAATACAAATGGGGATTATCAGGGAATCCATGAACTCCAAAATCCTCGAGGACATCGATGACAGAATCCAGAAGGACCTGATTGACCCCGCATTGGTCATCCTTAGCAACAAGGCTAGGAAAATGGAGATGAATCTCCTAAACAATGCTAAGAACAACATGTTGGACCAATTCATTTCATTTAAATGGCTCTTCCATGAACTTGAAGATCTCAAGGAAAAAATCCAGTGTACTACAATCAAGGAACACAAAGCCACAAAGGATAAGCGAAGCCTGGAATCTAGGACCGATCATCTGGAAGGAAAAATGAAAAGCCTTGAGGAAACCCTAAAAGGTATAGAAGAGAAAAATTTCAACATCCTCAAAGCCTCCAATGAGAATTTCAAATTGCTCATAGATAACATGGAAGAGAAGATGGTCAGCAAGGATGAGCAGAAGACCATAAAAGAAAATAAGAAGAAGCCCAATGAAGATCTGGGTAAAAGAACCAGAGCCATATCAAAGAGAAACAAGGCCGATGATGGCTCTAATGACATTCAGAATATCAAAGAGGCAGTAGAGAAGATGGAGCTTCTCTAAAGCAATGTTGTTGTAATGCTCAGGAACCTCACCTGATCTTGCTCCCTGGTGCCATTTTTCCTGTTCCTTTTTTGTTCTATTTTGATTATTCCTTTTGCATGGTAGTTTGTCTCTCGGCCTGCCTATGGCCTGTTTCTATTTTAGCTTAGTTTTTGTTATGTTCTGAACTCTTTATCGAAACATTTTTTGCTATTGTGGGTTTTAGGAACCCTGTAAAACCTGTTTTACTTAATCAAAAACCAAGTTGGAATTGTTCAAGGTTGATCCTTTTTCCTACACATGGTTGAGAAATTTGATTAAAGGATTGAAATAAGCATGTAATCGAAGTGATAAAGGTGTGATTCAAGGGCATATGCTTAGACAATAATTTCACAACATGTCAATAATGATAAAAAAAAATTGTACATGCCTCTTTTGTGAATTAACTATCTTTTGGTAAGAATGACAATAGTTTCCAACAACATTTATTCTAACTATTAGAGGAGAACTTGTAAACCTAGAGATGAATATCTAATAAAAACAAGCATGAAATAGACCCAAATTGCACTCCAAATGTAATCCTAATTATTAATTCAATAAACCTTAAAAAATGGTAATATATAATTCTTTTCTTGCCTATGCTTGATGGTAATTATTCAAAAATGAAACCTAATAAGTATAGTGGTGTGAAATTCTAGCTTAAATAGGTGTGATATATTTGAATGAAAGCCACAAAAAGATGTTTCCCCATGGACTAAAATATTTAATACAAGATAGGTACAAAGATTTTTATTGAAACTTTCAAACAAATGCAATTAGCATGAATAAAATGAATTATAGCAATTGTTGCTAGCATCCCCGAGGCTTGGAGATTAGAATAGAGATAAAAGAAACAAGAAAAATATATCACCTGGGGTATATCATATTGAATAGAATACAAATTGAAAAATGACATCAAGATAATAAAATAGAACTTCTTAGGTCAAAATAGTAACCATCTTTGCACATGCACAAATAAACTGTTGACTACATTGCTTATATATGAGAAATTACTATCAATTGAAATTTACATGGGTTTGACATTAGCCATGATGGAATGTAATGAAACAAAGATATGGATGGTGAATTTTAGTCTAGTGTAAAAAAATTTTGCAATAGAATATTACAACACAACTACCTCTTTACAGTGTATGTGACAATGCACATGACATCATGATTTAGAGACATTATCCTTGAAAAGAGATCTCAACCTTCAAAATTATGTCCTTTCAATGAGATTCATGTACTCTATATGCAATTTTATGAATCTTTGGATACCAAGTAGTAGGTATGGCTCAAACTCTATGGTGTTTTGAACAAACAACTTAAACATAACACACTAACGACTGATACCTAGGCTAGAAGTGTTAAATAGTCAAAGTTGACTAACTTTTTCTAGACTAAATTTGTTACTTAATGAGTGTTGTTTAAGGGAAGCCTATGTTTAATGATATATTAATAATTTTATTAATAAAATATTGACATGGTATCTTAAATTGAGTCTAAGTATAAATAGAGAGATCTTAAAGTAATGAACTATTTTTGGAGAAGTTTCTCAATATGAATATAAACATCCATATACAATATGAGATTTTTCAAAAATATCAATGAATAAATAAAGACTAAATATATATAAATATTTTAAGTAAGGTCTTAAAGAATGAAGTCTTATGAAATAAAGGGGTGACCCCACAATAGTGGGTTACACTTTTTTAGACATGCTATTTTTTGTTGAAATGACACATTTTTAATAAAATATAATGATTTAAGAATTGAAAGGTTCCATTTGAAGGAATTAATTAGAAATGGTTATCTCAAAGCCTCGTAGATAAGAAAAACATTGATATAACATCTATACTCCTCAGTCATACCTACAATAGAGTCTCCTTCGCACCTATTAAAATGCTGACAAAAAATCACTTTGACTTAATTTTTTGGTTGATCAAATGAATCCATTTGACAAAACTATCTATGTAGTAAGGTACTACTAATAAAAATCTTTCTAATGAATATAATTTTAATACATATTGAGCTCATTATCACTTTTAAATATAACTTTAACTAAACATAGGTTGTTTGGTCATTCAACAACCTGTCTTTTCAAGACTTCAAGAAAAATAGTAAATTACAAAAAAAAATTATGAAAAATATGTAGGAAAAGAGTATTTTTGTTACCTTTCTATTAAAAAAAAGAAAAAATGAATTTCAATATACACAAATCAAGTTAGAGCGATCCAAATGACCTTATGTCTAAATTACAGTTACTGTCACTTTAGAACTTAATAAACTAAGAAATATTGACCCAAAATGAATGAAACCAAATGCATCCTTTAGATATTGAAGTTATAAATATAATATTGAAAGAATTACATCGTTATCATATTTTAAAAAATAGTCATGCAAATCCAAGTGACAGTAACTCATTAAAAACATAGTTTTTGACACAAACCACTTTTTGAAGGAGAAGGAAAAATGATTTTTTTTTTATTTTTTAAAAATATATTTAGAAACTAGAAAGAAAATTTTAAAAGACTCTAGTTTACATCATCTTCAAATTCCTAATATTTTTGTGGCAATAGGTGTTCGAAAGTGAAGTTTTTTCTCAGAATGTTGATCTCTGTGTCAAAGTTGGCCAAATAGTGGGACACACTATTGTGGGACCACCCAAAGGTTATGGAAATTATAAAATGTTAGGTATATTCAAGGATCATTTTAAACACTTTTTAGTAAGAAATTTTAAAAATAAAAAACTTATAAAAGATAATGTCTTATCATTAGGCTCTAGTACCAAATGCAACGTCACTCTTCTTATTGACCTAACTATGTATTTGTAGTGGAATTAATAGAATAATTATTCGAGTTAACATAATTTGCAATATAGGGTGTTATTCATAATAGACAAATAAAAATGCATCCATACATGTGATAATTTATCATAACTCTAAAGGAAATATTTGACATAATAATTTGAATAACTCAACCATATAAGTCAATCTTATTATCACCAAAACTATTATTTTATATTATCAATATGTTTTATCATTATGGGATTTTAATACTTATCTTGATCTTGAGCACATGGAATGGTCATTCTCACTCTATAAACATATCAATGATCTTTATATGTATTGAGCTATGGAACATATATAGGAGTAAAAAGGAACACTGCATTTATCTATACAATTTTTTCTCCCATGGGAACAATGCTCAACACAAGTGTCACTACTTAAACCCTAGTTAGGATGTCCTCGAGTGCACACCATAACTAGGGTTAGACAAACACACTATGTTACCCCTTCCCCTAATGTCCATGTCCAACCAAAACACCACCTTATTCTTCTTCCTTAAGTGATTTTCCTCCCCTTTTCAATTTTCACATGAATGCTTTATATAATCTTTCAAGGTGTGGTCTCCAAACCATCACACCCTTTTGAAAAGGTTACCAATAATAGCCCTTTCATAAATATAATTATTCCTCTCCTTTAAGAGAGTTTATCATTAACAATTGTTGGAGTAAATAGTTGTTATTATTTATTCATTACTTAAGTTTACTTAAGTCAATAAATTTATTAGGTAGATGGATATCATTGAGTCCTATTTGGACTCTAACTTATCTTAGAGGATATTGTTGAGTTCTATTAGAACTCTCCTTCCTCCAGGTTGAGACTCTTGTCTCAACCTTGTCTACTCTACATATCTGCTCTTGCCTATTGGTTACCCACTTGTGGTTCTCTAATTTAAAATTTTTAAGTCAAGTCCCTCTATTTGCATGTCATGCTCCTATAAGCATTTTCCCTATAAAGTTGTGTTAAATTCTGGCTAAGTGAAAGAATAGGTCATCGAACTCCTTGAACCGTTGAACCTTTTGAACAAGTTAAACAGATTCAAAGTATTTCATGGTTCAAAGGAACGAGTTCAAAGTTTCAAATTCAAAGGTTCAAGTTTAAGGTTCAACAGTCCATGAAAGGTTTGATGTTGATTGCAGATCTGCCACTGGATGTCACATTGTCTCGGTAATATACCTTCCAACATAGGTAGGCCTTGCATTGAAAGTGATACAAGGAGGTGGAAGTGATAAAAGTCAAGTTGTCCTTCATCTTACAGAGAATGTAGTAAATGGCACTGGGATGCAGTGATTAACTGAAAATTCTATTAAATTGGAGAAAAGAAATGATGTCTACATGGTTTTCTATGGTGTATCCTCAGGAACAAAAGCTCCATGGTTGCAATATTTGGTCGGTGCAATCTATGATGGATTGAAAAATATTTAAAGATGTTAATGTTAATGATATATCTGTTGGTCCTTGTGAAACTAAGATAGAAAGTTCTGTAACTAATGGAATTATAGAGCCTCTCTGCTGTGATATTGAAACTAATTTCCACCTCCATGTACACTCAACAAGTATGAAAGTTCCATGCATGTAACTGATAAGAGTATCGAAGGGTTCGAAGACAAATTTATTGCATAAAGATCGTTCAACAATTTTCCATCGAGCTTCATCATTCAATAATGCATCAAATTTACACCTGTAACATCAAGTTAAATATTAAGTTATTTAAATCTTTCAAAACACACATGGTAGCAATATATGGCATCGGATCATCTTTTCCCTAAAACTCATGGGAAAAATGAGATTGTGTTTGACACCCCGGTGACATTTTTATCATTTAACATTGATGGAAATCTTATAAGATTTGAGGTTTTATAGCTCTGTTGTCGCTCGATGAAGGTGAGAAAAATAAAACTCTTTAGAAAATGGTAGAAGCTCGATGTCTACCAATATTGCCAATAACAAGGTTTCAAATGAGAGTGACTAGTTCGGTATCACTTTAGATGCGTGACTTCTTAGCAATGAGCTTGGTGAAGTGAGATATTGGTTGAAGTTGGCTATCATTCCCTAATGAAGAAAATCAAGATGGTCCCTGTATGGAATTGTTATGATTGGAGTTTACATGAACTCTAACTCGATGCCAACACGGGTCTTACCTTATCTCCTCTCCTCTAATGTCAACTGTGAGAGGTGGTCGGGACTTATATAATTGATTTTTTGGTTATGATGTGGATAAGTTCTAGAATTCACGGTTGAATAAAAAAAATTTATAAAGGAAGGAAAACACAACAGATTTTTGTGAAATTTTCAGCATCTATTCTTTATGATTTGCACATTTGATAGTCGAAAACTACAAAAAAATTTACTGTAATTTTACAAATCTGAAAAAGAAAAAAGTTTTAACTTTTTTATTTTATATTTTGTACATTCTGTTTGCCTGAAACCCAATACATATTTAAAATATAGAAATAAAAGTCCAAGTCTTAAAACAGCAAAAACTAAGAACGAAACAGGCCACTAGCAAGGCCAAAAGAACAACCAAAACAGAAACAAAGCAAACAAAAAAGAGAGACAGACAAAAAACACCAGGAAAAAAAGTCAAGAGAAGTTCCTGAGCAAGGTAGCCGTGTTTGTACATTCTGTTCAGAATAGCCAGCACTGATATTTACAGCCAGAGCGTCTAGTGGTAGTGTCCAATCCACCACTCCAACTTGTGTAGGAAATGGTAGCCTTCTTCCTTTTCTCATCTCTTGCTACACAATTTCCTTAGTATTATTTTATTCAAACATCGCACTCACCGACTTGACAAGTACTCGAACGAGTTCCACTCACTTACTTAGTCTATGAGATGTTGTTTCACAGACTTGTCTGAATGCATAAACCATATTCTCCTACATTTCAAAGTTTAATCATTCATTAAATGCAATGAATCGGGACTGCTCGTTTCCCTTTCAATTGTAATTTCTTCGTTACTTCTCTGCCATTTCAACAAATCGAGGAAATGACTTTAAATAAACTATATGCAGGTCTTGAATCATTCCACTGTTTTCCAGGTAATCTGTAATTTCAGATATTTGTAGGGAATGGAGAGAAAGTTATACAAAACAATTACATCAGGCAACGTGGAGGCCCTTCAAAGTTTGCAAGATGGGGGACGCAACATTCTTCAAGCGGTCACTCCCACTGGGAATACCGCCCTCCATTTGGCAGTGTATCATGGTCATCTGAAAGCTGTAGAAAAGTTGCTTGAGATCATGAATCGTGACATCGAGGTAGGAAACCAGGGCAGCCATGATTTCGTTACTACTAAAAATGAAGAAGGTAACACTACCTTGCATGAAGTGGCCATTGGAGGACATTACAAGGTCATAGATTTTTTATTGGAACATCACAGTAATCTGGTGGATATCGTTAATCACGTCGGGGAGACCGCGTTGTTTAAAGCTACAGAGGAAGGTCATCTAAAAATGGTTGAGAAACTTTTGCCCCTCACTTCTTCCCCCTATGATAGGAGGACTTCTGATGGGCAAACTCTTCTTCAGTGTGCCATCTACAACACACATGAAGGTATCCTCCAAACTTCTCTTCTTGTTTACATGATAGAATACCATTTTAAATACAATCAAGCTGAGCTCCTCCTTGTTGAAAGTAAAAATTACAAACAAAAATAAATTAAAAAATAGAATAGAAAATAACAAATCAAAGCTCAGAAATAGAGACACATGAATTATAGTGGTTCATCTAGTTATTCTGGATTACATCCACTTTTACAAGCAAGGCATATCTCTTTTATTAAAAATACAATCTGATACAACAATTCAGCAGCTCTCAGCTCTATTTACTTTTACATTGCATGGTCAAGCATAATCCTACTATCTGTGGAAGTCATGGAATCTGACGGTTACAATAGTAGGTGAAGATTGGGCTTCACAAACTGCATAGTCATTACATGACAGAGGCATTACAATCTCCCACTTGAAGTCCAATGAATGCTACGAGGCGAGTTGCTCATAGATATCCCCCACTTGGTGCTTATGGCTATGTCATCAATGCCGATAGAAGTTCTACAGAATTCAAACTTCTCTTGCGATACAACCTTGATGAACGCATCAGCCAGATTGACCTTTGTATCAATATTCTCTAACTGCAGTCTTCCCTCTTCAACAACATGACGGATGAAGTGAAATCTGGTTTCTATATGCTTTGTGCGACTATGGAAAGCTGAATTTTTGGCCAAATGAATGGTGTTGTTGCTGTCAGAGAATAGAGTAAATGTAGATTGTTTAAATTCCAACTCTCCAAACAATCATTGTAACCATATCAGCTCTTTAGCTCCCTCAGTGAGAGCAATGTATTTATCCTCGGTAGAGGAAAGCACAACCACTTGTTTCTTTCGAGAAGTCTAGCTACTCGCTACCCTGGCAAAAGTAAACACATAGCTTGTTGTTGACCTCCTTGTATCTAAATCTCTAGCCATATCAGAATCAGCATATCCGCAAATATAAGGGACCTTACTGTTAAAACATAAAACATGAGAGGAAGTGCCTCTCAAATACCGAAGGGTCCATTGAACTGCTTGCCAATGAGTTTTACTTGGATTACTCATAAAACCACTCACAACTCCCACTGCATGAGCAATGTCCGAACGTGTGCTAACCATGGTGTACATTAAACTCCCAACTATTGAATAATAAGGAATACCAACCATCTCATGTTTTTCTTCCTGAGTGGAAGGACACATTTTAGAAGACAATCAAAAGTGATCAGCCAATGGAGTGGCAACCGATTTTGCACTTGACATATTAAATTTTTCTAAAACTTTAAGAATGTATTTTTCCTGAGATAACTTAATTTCTCCCTTATGTCGATCTCAGATTATATCCATCCCAAGAATCCTCTTTGTTGCCCCTAAATCTTTCATGGAAAAATGAAGAGCCAAATGTGTCTTTAGCTCATGAATGACTCTCATACTGTTACCAGCAATCAACATATCATCAACATACAATAGCAAGATCACAAACTCGATCGCCAATCGGAAGCCTTTTGAAGTAGACACATGGGTCTGATTTGTAGCGAGAAAAACCTTACTGAGTCATGAAGTTGTCAAACTTTAAATACCATCAGCATGGGGCTTGCTTAAGCCCATATAGACTCCTCTTTAATCTGCAATACAAATGTTCCTGCCCCTGTTTTACAAAGCCTTCTGGTTGTTCCATATATATAACTCTTCAACAATGTGCCCATGTAAAAATGTTGTTTTGACATCGAGTTTATCAAGCTCAATGTCTCATGCTGCTGACATGCCTAGTACCAAATGAATAGTCTGCATTTTAACCACTAGAGAAAAAATCTCATTTAAGTTCACACCTTTTTATTGAGCAAATCCCTTCACTACCAATTTGGCCCTATATCTCTTTCGTCTTCCTTCTTCCTCTTTTATGCGATAGACCCATTTATTTTTCAAAGCCTTACGGTTTGGCAGAAGAGTAACCAAATCCCAAGTCTAATTCTTGTGTAAAGAATCCATTTCATCTTTCATGGCATCCATCTAGAACACTAAATTGCCATTAGTACATGCTTTTTTGAATGTTTGTGGCTCTGCCTGATCAAAACACAAAGAAAATAACAACTCATAATCATTGAATTTCCTTTGACGCTTTCTCTCTTTGGTAGACCTCTGTACTTGAAGATTTTGATCAATTTCGAGAGTCTAAAGAGGACCAGAAGCCTCTGTATGTTAGATGTCAGGTGTCCCACTAATATTTTGCTGTGGTGGTAAAAGGGATTCCACATATTGATAACACCCTACCTCTCATTGCTTCTCTATCGCAGGTGGATGTAGATCAATAGCGACATCCCCATGTTTTAAATATCTTGTAGGGTGTGGGGGCAGCAGCATATGTTGCTCACACTGGTGAGGTGTTGCTCGTGGAGAAGAGGGGAGTGGATCAATTTGCAGGGGAGAGGGTGAATGTTGCAGCTTGCACGGGGTTGGGAGAATAGCATCCACAGGCTCTGCCCGTGGTAGAGGAGGGACCCACAACATGGCATACTGTGATATAGATGAGTGGGGAGGCTGCATGGGGAATGAGACATCTCGTGCAGCAGCAGGGGTGATGTTAGAAGGCGTAGTGGGAGGTTGTTGTAGGGGTTGTGGTGGGAACGAAGGAGCTCCAACATCAAATGTAGCTCCATCATTAAACGTAGCACCAACATTAAACGCAGGCTACCCAATTTATGTGGAGGTTAGGGGAGGAGTATTTTGGAATAGAGAACATGGCATTGTAGTAGCAATGGAGGAGGGAGTATAGTTTCTTGGGGGTGCAAGAGCGGTAGAAGGATGGAATGTGACCCAAGGAGTTCGCTGTGCATTATTGCCATTGTCTAACAGATCAAAATTGACAAAATTATCAAAAGTGGACTTCTGATTGTGCAAAATTGAGAATGATTTCTCATTAAATACAACATCCTGACTGTGAATCACTTTGTGAGTGACTGGATCCCACAACCAAAAACCAAACTGATCTTCACTTTACCCCAAAAATATGCATCATTTGGATTTAAAATCCAACTTCATTCTATGCTCCTTATTAATGTGAGCATATGCATCACATCCAAAAACACGCAAATGAGAAAATGAAATTCTCTTACCAGCCCACCTCTCTTCCAGAATATCAAAAGTCATGATGAAGGAGATCGGTTTATTAAATAAACTGCTATATTACATGCCTTTGCCCAAAATTCCTTCCCCAAACTAGCATTAGACAACATACACCGAGCCCTCTCTAAAATAGTTCGATTCAACCTCTTAGCTGCACCATTTTCTTGAGGTGTATAGGGGACTGTTTTAATCCTCTGAATACCATGATCTGCGCAAAAAATGTCAAACTTTGAAAAGCAATACTCACCACTATTGTCTGTTAGTAAACATTTTATCTTTCTTCCAATCTGATTTTCCACCATAGCCTTAAAGCTTTTAAATTAAAAAAATACTTTTGATTTCTTATTCAGCATGTAAACCCAAACTTTGCGAGTGAAATCGTCAAGAAATGTGACAAAATAATTAGCACCACCGATAGAAGTTACCTCTGTAGGACTGAAAACATCGGAATGAATAAGCTCTAATGGAGATGATTTCTTCTCATGACTTGTCCTTATGAAGCTAGTGCGATTTTGCTTGTCATAAAGGCAATGCTCACACAATTCCAAATCAACCGATTTAAGACCCCGAAGTTGGTGTCTTCAAAGCATGACTTCAAGACCTATTTTGCTCATATGACCGAGCCTCTTATGCCAAAGTTCAGCATTGCTATCCGCAACCACCATGGTTGCTCCCACTTCACCATTACACTCTAATGTGTATAAACTTCCAGTTTTCTACCCTTTTGCTAAAATTAATTGACCTTTGGATACTTTCCAAGAAGCTAGATCAAAGCTAACATTGCAACCTTGTGTATATAACTGACTAACTGAAATCAGATTACGCTTAAGTGTAGGAACATGCCTAACATCTTTTAGAAGCCATTTACTTCCATTTTTCAGGGACAATAAAATATCCCCTTTGCCAACTATATTACATTCTTTATTATCCCCAAGAAAAACTTTACCAAGCATACCTTCGTGGTAATTTGTGAAAGCACTTTGACATGGAGTTGCATGAAAAGAGGCACCAGAATCGAGAGCCCATGAGCTTGAATCTGTGTCATCAGCTACAAGTACAAAGGCTCCATCCATTGCAGCATTAACGCCATCATTGATAACTTTGTTTTGAGCCTTTTTATAATTCCAACATTGCTTCTTTGTGTGCCCATATTATCCATAAAACCAACATGTGGCATTTCTTCCTCTCGATTTCGAGTGATGACTTGATCTACCTTTTCCATTATTATTATTGTTTATTCCTCTCTCATGACTTCTACCTCTATTTCTTGTGCTTACTGCTGTCAGAGCATCACCGGAAGGGGGTTCTTGATGCTTCCGTCACATGTCTTCACTCAGTAGTGTGGCTGCAACTTCATCAAATTTGAGCTTGCTCTTGGCTGCAACTGAAGTCCTCACAACCATTACTACGCCTTCCCAACTGTTTGGAAGTGAGCATAATAATAGGATCGCCTTTATTTCATCATCTAATGGGATGCCAACCAAAGTTAGTCAAGAGTAACTAAAGTATTGAACTCATTGAGATGATTCAATATCACTCCTTTCATTTTCAGATTATATAACTTCTTCATGATAAATACTTTGTTCAATGCTGAAGCTATCTCATATAATGAAGATAACTTATCCCACAGCTCTTTCCTTGTCGGCTCTGTCGAAACATTGAAGAGCACATTGCTTGATAGAGATAAGAAAATTATTGCCTTTTGCTTTCTGATCGATCTTCAGCCAGTCTTCATCTGATAAAGATCCTTTACCCTTGGTTTTTCCAAGTAATGCGAGTTGCAAATCTTGCTTGATAAGCAAAGACTCTATCTACACTTTCCATAACCCAAAGTTTTGCCGTGAAAACTTTTCAATCTTCCATTTTTCTACCTCATCCATGGCACCTACAAATCCTCACCGATTTCTAGAAAATTGAACGAGCTTAACCAGCTTTGATACCAATTGTTGAAAGTAAAAATTGAAGACAAAAATAAATTAAAAAATAGAATAGAAAATAAAAGATCAAAGCTCAGAGACAGAGACACACGAATTATAGTGGTTCATCTAGCTATTCTGGATTACATCCACTTTTACAAGCAGGGCATATCTCTTTTATTAAAAATACAATCTAATATAACGATTCAACAACTCTCAACTCTATTTACTTTTACATTGCATGGTCAAGCATAATCCTAGCATCTGCGAAAATTAGGGAATTTGATGGTTACAATAGTAGGTGAAGATTGGGCTTCACAAACTGCATATCCATTACATGGCAGAGGCATTACACTCCTAACGATATTCTTCAAATTCACTGGTGTGCTTAAAAAACTCATAGCTACTAATTTAGAGCTCCTTCAACAAGTTGACAATTTAGGCAGAACACCATTGCATAATGTTGCTCATCTTCATGGAATATCGCATATTGCTAAGATTCTTTTAGAGGAGGACAACTCTTTGTGCTATAAAGTGGACAATAATCACCAAACAACACTTCATATAGCAGTACAAGAAGGGAACCTAGATTTAGTCACCCAAATAATAAAATATGTGGAAGATTGCATAGAAATTGTGGATAAAGATAGGAGAATTGCTCTATACATGGCTATTGAAAATGCAGGGCAGATTTTTGCCAGAATTTTGAGGCGGATAAAAAATTTGGTATTGTTGGTAACATCAAAGAGGCTGATTAACAAAGCCGACAATTTTGGCAAGACAACATTAGACATAGCGATGAACAAAATGGACAACGATGAATGTCTTTTCTATGGGGTAAGTAATTAATTTCCTTTGTTTCCTAACATGTTCACATACAGTAGATTGAAAATTTCCCATTCAAAATCCATGTAATTAATTTTAAAAGCCATTTCATTCTCTCATTAAAGATAAGCCTCGATTTTTAATGCATATCAACCCCTTTTGATTAAAAATGTGTAGATTAAAAGGTTGCTTGAAAGAAATGGTGCAAGGAGGACTACAAAGAGCTTGAAGGAAATAAATGAGCTCCCATTAATAACTAAAAAATCAACATGGAAAGTTCAAATCATTTTAGTAGATGCAGTGTTGATCGCAACGGTAGTGTTCGTAGCCGTTTTCACTCTCCATTTTTTGAATAGTCTAAATTTTTTTAATAAATCAAAAAAATTATCTTTAAAATTAATTTTAATATGCCATTTGTAAAAAAATTACATCATTAAAAAATATTATATAAAATAATAAACAAAACGAAAATAAATGTATTTAGTTATTTAAGTAATTCTAAATAGAAAGTTCTTCAATTTTTATGCTTGTATAACTTTTTGTCAATTTGAACCAAAATACAATTATAAGAGAAGAAGCGTAGATAGAACTTTTTGGGAACATGGCCAACCTATGTTGGCTTTAACCAATGTTCTAAAATCAGGCTTAATAAACTTTATTAAGATTTATTTTTTTATGTGGCACAAACTATCAAAAAATTAATAAAAAGAACATGAGTTGAGATACTAACTCAAAATCTACATCTATTTTATTCTCTTTCATGTTAAAAAGTAGAAGGTGAATGATGAATGGTGAATATTGGATGATGGTTAGGAAAAATGAATGATCAAAATGATCTCTACAATCTTATATATTCAAACAATATTTTGAACCATGTTTGTTTCATATAAGAAATGCCTTCCGCATTAAAATAGAATATATTATTTTTTTAAAAATAAGTATGTGATGATATTAGACAATAAATATTATTTAGATAATTCATTAACAAATTGTAATTGAAATGCTTTAAAAATTAATAACGTAAAAGTAAATAATTACGCCGAGAGCCGTAGCTATACAATGGGAGCACAAATGGAAATACCAGCATGGGAATATGCCATAATAGATTCCCTATCATTAAAAACTATTATTTTTAAATAAAAAATTAGTTAGGCCAAAAATATAGCTGGCCCGAAAATATAGCTCACCTGAAATTTATAAAACAAATATTTTTTTTACAAAAATATATAATATAGAAAAATAAATGCAAAATAAATTAAATAATAAATTAAAAATATTTAAAAAATACATTATTTTAATTTTTTTAAAAATAAAATTATTTGAAATTTTATTTTAAAAAAATAAAATAAAATTTATTGGGGCACAGGGCCACCACCCCCACCCCCCTGCCTTTCGGATCTAGGCATTTTAAAAGTTTAAAATAAAAATTTAAAAAAAAATCTATTTATTGGGGCACGGGGCCACCACCCCTCGACCCCCTGCCGGCAGTGGTGGCTGCACTGCCGATGACGATGAAAGGCAGTCATGGGCTCCCACTGGCATCCAGCGGGAACCCATGGCAACCTTGGCAGGCTGCCTGTCGCCATCGCTGGTAGTGCAGCCGCCACTATCGACAGGGGGTCGGGGGGGTGGCCCCATGCCACAATAAAATAATTTAAAAAAATAAAATAAAATAAAACTTTTCAAACACCCATGCGAAAGACAGGGGACTGGGGGGTGGTGGCCCCATGTCCCAATAATTATTTGTTTATTTATTTATTTTTGAAAGAATTCAATACACCCATACAGGCATTAATTATTTTTATTTTTATTTAATTCCACATCCACTACCACACCCACTATCAGTTTTATTAAGTTTTTTTGAATGTTTAAAATTTAATTTGGAATTCGAAAAGACAAAGGAATTGCAAAAGACATTGGAGAATATGAAGAGACGCTCTCAGATTCTAAAAGAGTGTCTCCTCATTTCATTTCTTATTTTGTTTCATTGTTATTTTGCAGAGTTTGAAGAATTGGAAAATTTTAGAGGAGCCAATACTAGATTTAATTTTGGAGCAAGTTCTTTCCAAGTGAGATTTTCATTTGTATTTTACTTTTCCGTAGATTTAGTTGCATTTAAAATATTTAGATTTTAATTTGTATTTAAATTACTTTGATTTAGATTTTCATGTTCCATTTTGATTTGCATGTTTGATTTCATTTAGAATAAATTGATTTGCATTTAAAATAGTATGAATTTTCATTTGCATGTTTGATTTGCAATCAAGGTCAAACATGCAAATGTAAATCAATAGCATGTTTGATTTGCATGTTTCATTTGAATTACATGTTTCATTTGTTGTTTGCAAAGTTTGAAGAATTGAAGATTTTTAGAGGAGCCAAGACTAGATTCAATTTTGGAGCAAGTTCTTTTCAAGTGAGATTTTCATTTTATATTGTACTTTTCCATAGATTTAATTGCATTTAAAATATTTATATTTCAATTTGCATTAAAATACTTTGATTTAGATTTTAATGTTCTATTTTGATTTGTATGTTTGATTTCATTTAGAATAAATTGATTTGCATTTAAAATAGTATGTATTTTAATTTGCATATTTGATTTGCATTCAAGATCAAACATGCAAATGTAAATCAATAACATTGTTCATTTTGAATTACATGTTTCATTTTGGTATGCATGTTTCATTTAGATTTGTATTTTAATAGTTTGCATTTTACATTTAGATTTGCATTATAAATGCTTTATTTAAGGATTTTGCATTTTAAATTTAGATTTTTTCTTTTAGATAATTTTTTTTATATTTGATCTTTATTTTATTTAAATTTTGATTTAGATTATTTAAATTATTCATTTCCAATAGTTTAAAATGGTGAACACTATTTGTTCTTCCTTAGTTGAAATTAGAAAATATTAAGTATACATTAGTTTAATTAGATTAAGTATACATTAGTTTAATTAGATTAAACATACATTAGATTTCTTAATTATTTAAATATTTAAATTATTGCTAAGATTTAACATTAAGAATAATATAAATTATATCATGTTTCTAAACCTGACTTTTTGTTAATTTAAATATAAAAAATTTCACAAAATAATATATATTATTCCACTATAAGTAACATGTAAAGTTTAAAATGGCAATGCAAAATGGTTATTCTGATTAATTCTATATAATGATGTTTGTTTAAAAATTTGCAGGATATCATTCCACCTATGGCTCTATAATTCATTGTAGACTCATGCACAACTATAATCAAAGCTGTGGAACACACGACATTGTCAGTTGACTATGTTGACGAACTAGATATAATGCAGATGGCAGATGTTGCAAAAGTTTTGTGTGAGACGTCTGCAAAAGTTTTGCGCGAGACATCTGCAAAAGTGGATGCATTTCCATCAATGATGAAAGAATTCTATCACAATCATTGTACAAATAAGGGTCACAATACCAACTTTATCATTGAAGAATATGTGATGTACTTGCATCATTATGGAGAAATTTTATTGATTTAGATCATTCTTATCTCAAGTCTTTCAACCTTCTTAATTATTTGAATAGTTTTATTGGGACTTCTATTTCCCTTTTCATCTATGTAAGTTTCATGAATACTTGATAATAAATAAATATTTTTGGCTATTCCCATCATGATTACCCATATACTTGCAATGTTTTGCAACATGTTTTGTTGAACTCTGTATTTTTAATATTTATTCCTTCTAACCTAACCCTAATCAATGTTAAACAACTATACCAAAACCTTTAACTATATAAAATAAACTATTAAAAGTAAATATTAAATGAAAACTAAAATAAAACTATATCTTAACCCATAACACAATGCTAAATTAACAACAATGATTATCATAACTTTAACCCTAACTCTAATATATTATCATTATCATTATAGTTACAATAATATGCTAACCATTCAAGTTAGTTGTTACCATGTCCCTACCATTGATCATTCCTTAAATGGTAACATTATATGTGATAATAATGATAATTATCATGTTAAACTATAAACAACATCAAAAAATGTATTCCCAATTATGATACTTTAATCCTAACTCTAAAACCTATATCCCATCGCTAACTACGTCCATAATCTTACTCTCGCACAAACCCTAATACTAACCGTATACATAACACTACATATGATTTAACCCTAACTATAAATCATACATCCTAACACTGCACACAACCTTGAATTGATCCTAACCCTAACCCTACATGTACAATAGCCTAAATGTAACCATAACTATTAGTAATCTTGACCATATTACTAACTGTAATGCTAACCCTAACCCCTTACCCTAATATTTACCTTTAATGTGAGAGGTGAAAGTCTAAAATTAATAGTACTCCTAAGGTTAAAATTAAAAACTAATTATAACCATAACCCTCTTAATTACCATATGTAAAATGGTAAACATGGTGCTTATAGTAACCCTTAATATGATACTAATCCTAACTATAAACATAGAATCTTATCCCTAATCGTAACCCTAACCCTAACTCTAATATGTTATCATTAACATTATAATTACTTATATATGGTAACCATTCAATTTAGTTGTTATCATGTCCCTACCATTTACAATACGTTAAATGGTAACATTAAATAAGATACTAATGATAATTATCATGTTAAATTGGAAACAACATCCAATACTGTATTACCAAGTATGATAATTTAATCCTAACTCTAAAACCTAGATTCCATCGCTAACTATGTCCATAATCTTACTCTCACAAAAACCCTAATACTAACCCTATGCCCAACACTACATATGATTTAACCCTGACTGTAAACCATACATCATAACACTACACACATAACCTTAAATTGGCCCTATTTATCATACTAACCTTAACCAATAATTTAACCCTAATACTAATCCAAACTCAACACTCTGCATCCCATCATTAACCCATGATTAAGCCTCACTGTATTAGTAACCCTAACCCTAACCCCATACCCTAATCTTAAACCTTAATGTTACACTAAATATGATTCTAATCCTAACTGTAAACCTAACATCATATCCCTAACCACATCATCAATCTCACCCTATCCCTAACCCTAACCCTAACTGCAACTCTTACCTGAACCCTAACTCATAAGGTAAAATGTCCTACTAACCCTAACTCTCACCCTATCCCTAACCCTAGCCTTAATTGTAACTCTTACTCGAACCCTAACTCATAAGGTAAAATATCCTACTAATCCTAACTCTCACCCTATCCCTAACCCTAACCCTAATTGTAACTCTTACTCAAACCCTAACTCATAAGGTAAAATATCCTACTAACCCTAACTCTCACCCTATCCCTAAATCTAACCCTAACCCTAAATATAAGTCTTACCCAAACCCTAACTCATAATGTAAAATGTCCTACTAATCCTAAACCTTGCTCTATCCCTAACCCTAACCCTTAGTGTAACTTTTACCAAAACCCTAATTATATTTGAGCTAAAATGTCCTAATAACCCTAACTCTCACCCTATCCCTAACCCTAACCCTAACCCTAACTGTAACTCTTACTCGAACCCTAACTCATAGCATAAAATATCCTACTAACCCTAACTCTCACCCTATCCCTTACCCTAACCCTAATAGTAACTCTTACCCGAACCCTAACTAATAAGCTAAAATGTCCTACTAACCCTAACTCACACCCTATCCCTAACGCTAACCTTAATTTTAACTCTTACCTAAACACTAATCATAACGTAAAATGTCCTACTAACTCTAACTCTCACCCTATCCCTAACCTTAACCTTAACTATAACTCTTACTCGAACCCTAACTCATAAGGTAAAATATCTTACTAACCCTAACTCTCACCCTATCCCTATCCCTAACCCTAACCCTAACTGTAACTCTTACTCGAACCCTAACTCATAAGGTAAAATATCCTACTAACCCTAACTGTAAGTCTTATCCAAACCCTAACTCATAATGTAAAATATTCTACTAACCCTAAATCTCACCCTATCCCTAACCCTAACCCTAACCCTTAGTATAAATTATACCCAAACCCTAATTATATTTTAGTTAAAATGTCCTACTAACCCTAACTCTCACCCTATCCCTAACCCTAACCCTAACTGTAACTCTTACTCGAACCCTAACTCATAACATAAAATATCCTACTAACCCTAACTCTCACCCTATCCTTAACCCTAACAAGAAACTTAACCATGACAATAACCTTAACCATAATAATAACACGAACTCGAATAAACTTCTTAAATGCAATCTAATAGTTCCCGTAACACTAACCTTAGGTATAAAAATATCACTAACACTACTTGTAGGTGTCACAATACCCCTAAACCACATAAAAATATAGCCTAACAGTTACCCTAACACTAACCTTAAGTGTAACAATACCACTAACCTTAATCCTAATACAAGCACTAACCCTAACAATAACCTTAACCATAATAATAACATGAACCCTAACAAACTTCTTCAATGGAATCTAACAGTTCCCCTAACACTAACTTTAGGTGTAACAATAACACTATTACTAACCGTTGTTGTCACAATTTTCTATTTTGTAAAAACACACCTAACAATTATCCTAACACTAACTGTAAGTGTAACAATGCCATTAACCTTAATCGTGTTGAGAACATGCGTCTCAACCTTGCAATCTTTTTTTGGAAAATTCCAGAATTTGTTTGTGGTAGTTTTCCACATGTTTATGCATTGGAAAATGGTTAGTGAGTTATCAAAAATGAGCCTTGTCCATAGTAGAATATTGGAGGGCCATTTTTAGAGCATAGTTAGCTTGTTTTATGACTTTTATGGGGGTCTAAACTAGAGGAAAAAATAATGGACGGGATTACTATTTTAACCTGGTTGTTTTTCATCTTGGAAATATAAATGTAAAAAATGGGCAACATGTGGGATGGTGGTTAAGCCCATGGTTTTATAAAACCACAAGTGGTTTCCAGGTTGTAAAATCACTATAAAAGGAGGGCTTAGGGAGGTGTTTGATAATTGAGTTTAGTTTGCAAGATTGGGTGCTAAAAGGAGTCTCTCTGAGTTTGAGTTGTGTTGATGCGCTCCTATAAGAACTTTCATTGCAAGTGTATTGTAATCATCTTGATTTGATAATACATTGTGCGGGTTTTGGAGGGTGAGGTTTTTCTCTCGGAAGGATTTTCCCATGGTAATCTTTGTGTGATGTGTTCATTGTTATTTTGTTTATGCTTTATTATGCATTTCTTGATATCTTTGTGATATTTAAGTTGAAATTTGCATAACCATCCTCTCAAGATTAGCGTAGGAAGCATTTCCACGCACCTTTTCTTCCTTACAAGTGGTATCAGAGCCTGACCAATTTTGGTTCTATTTGTTGGGTACAGGGTTTTTTGAGCTAATCAAGGTTTGAGTGGGAGCTTGTGCAGAGTACTTCATTTCTGTATTGCAGGATTGAAAAGATGGCAAGCATGTCGGGGAGGATTGATGTAGAGAATTTTTTTGGCACAAAATTTGAGATGTGGAAGCTGAAGATGGAAGATTTGCTGATTGATAGGGATCTATGGGATGTGATTGATGAGAATAAGTAGAGGCCCACAGATCTGACTTTAGCCACATAGTATGATGTGACTGATAGAAAAGATAAAGGTCTCATCAGATTGTGTCTTGCAGACTCTATTCTGATAAATGTTCATGAAGAATCTACTGCAAAGAAGCTTTGGAAGAAGCTAAGTGAGATCTATCAAGCGAAATCACTTGTGAACAAGATTTTCTTAAGGAAAAAATTGTATTCTTTAAGAATGGAAGAAGGTGGATGAATTTCTGAGGATCTGAAAATCTTTAATATGTTGGTGACTCAGTTGAACTTAGTAGGGGTACCAATGGATGAAGAAGAAAGATGCCAAATCTTGTTATGTTTGTTTCCAGACTCATGGGACAGCCTTTTCATGGCCATAAGGAGCACTTCAATCATCTTGAAGATGGAGGATGTTGTTGGTTCTCTACTTTCTGAAGAGATGAGAAGGAAGGTGTCTCCGAATGCCAAAGAGGCTTTGAGTGTTTGAGGAAGACCAAAAGAAAGAGGCAAGAATGAAAAGAAACATGGCCATTCTATGTCCAAGAATAAGGGGAGATCAAAATCTCCTAGTAAGTCCAAGGCAATCTGTTGGAATTGTGGCAAACCCGGACGCTTTTGAAAGGACTACAAGAGGAGGAGAAGAAGAAGAAGCAAGATTCTGATTCTAAGTCTGAGATGGAAGATGGAGATTCTTTCATCACAGCCTTGGCCACTCATGCAGGTGACAATGCATGGTTAATAGACTCGAGCGCATCTTTCCACATGTCTCCTAATAGAAACTGGTTTAGTAAGTATAAAAATTTTGATGGTGCTAAGGTGTATTTGGGTGATAACTCAATACTTGATATTATTGGTCATGGAATTATTCGTGTGAAATTTTTTGATGGTAGAATTAGAAGATTTGATGGTGTCTTGCATATCCTGGGACTAGCAAGGAATTTGTTATCTGTTAGCAAGCTAATAGATGCGGGTGTGCATGTACAGTTTTTTGAAGCAAGTGTGAAAATGGTGAGAGGTGCTATGGTAATAGCAAGAGGAAGTAGACTGGGTACACTATACTAGCTTGATGCATGCATAGTTGAGTGCAATAGTACTTCTGATAAGATTGTGAAAAAGACTACTCAGTTGGAAAAGGAGAGGGTTTCTCTTTCAATAGATGGTCATGGTTTTTGGGTACCCAAGGGTGCTCTATCTACTGAATCAAAGTTGCCTATAGAGAAGACCATGTTATGGCACTAGAGACTCGGCCTCAAAGGTGAGAAGGGTCTACGGACCTTAAAAAATAAGAACCTTGTTGATGGGTTGAATGATTGCAATCTTGAATTTGATTTTTGTGAGCATTGTATCTATGGTAAGGAAAACTGTATTCAATTTTACTCGAGTTCTCATAAGTCCTCATATATTTTGGATCTAATCCATTCGGATGTATTTGGTCCAATTGATGTTCCTTCTATTGGTAGACCAGTTTATTATGTTTCTTTCATTAATGATTTCAGTAGAAGAACATGGGTTTATTTTCTTAGGAGTAAAGACCTGAATTTTTCAGTCATTTCAAAGAATTTAAAGTAATGGTTGAGTTGCAGACTAGAAAGAAAATAAAATTTTTGAGAACTGATAATGGTGGTGAATTTTTCTCTAATGATTTTGACACATTTTGTAAAGATTGTGGTATTAAAAGAGAGAAGACAACTCTGTATTCTCCACAGCAAAATGGAGTTGCAGAAAGAATGAACAGGACCCTGATGGAGAAGGCTAGGAGTATGCTGAGTGGTGCTGGGCTAGAACAAAATTTCTAGGTTGAAGTTGTAGCCATTGCCTGCTACCTAATAAACAGGTCTCCTACATCAGCTCTTATTGATAAGATGCCAATGGAAGCATGGTCGGGCCACAAGCCTTCACTTAGACATTTGAGAGTGTTTGGTTTCAAAGCATATGCTCATGTGCCAAAGGAGAAGCAGACTAAATTGGATAACAAAGCTATCAAATGTATTTTCATCGGATACAGTTATGGTGTGAAAGGATACAAGCTTTGGAATCCTGTTGAGAAAAAGGTATTTTATTCAAGAAGTGTTATTTTTAGAGAAACTAAGCCTTCTTCTATTACAGTGAAGCCAAAACAAACAAAAGAAAAGAAAGATGTGATTCAACTACCTGCTACACCGAAGAAAGTTGAATCGAGGCCTTTAGAAAGATAAGAAATCAAGGAGAGCTTTACGAGTTTTGAATTGTCAAAGGAAGAAGAGGTACCTAAAGCTAAGGCTGAACCTGAACCAGATCTTGCTCGAAGGTCTACTAGACAAAGGAAACCACTTGAAAGGTATGGGTATTCTCCTGATGATTGGAGATGGATATTTGCATTAAATGCTAATATTGATGAACTGAGATCTATAGAAGAGGCTCTTGGTATGAATGATTCAGAGTCCTGGAAAATAGCCATGGATGAAGAAATGGTAGCTCTTAAGAGGAATGAAACATGGGACCTTGTATAATTGCCTGAAGGATGAAAGCTTGTTTGTTGTAAATGGGTGTTCAAGAAGAAGATGGGTTCAGATGGAAGCATTGATAAGTATAAAGCACATTTGGTTGCAAAAGGTTACTCTCAAGTTGAGGGAGTAGATTATGGTGAGATGTTTTCTCCAATGGCCAAAATGACATCCATTAGATTTTTACTTTCTATTGTAGTTGCTTATGATCTAGAGATCAAGAAAATGGATGTGAAAATAGCTTTCCTTCATGGAGATTTGGAGGAGGAAATTTACATGACACAGCCAGAGCACTATATGGTGAAAGGTAAAAGTCATTTGGTGTGTAAGTTGAAGAAATCCTTGTATGGTTTAAAATAGAGTCCTAGGATGTGGTACCAGAAGTTTGATACATATGTGTTGAGTTTGGGATTTGTGCGATCTAAATCTGATCACTGTATATATTTCAAATCTAATGGTGATCATTTCCTGGTTATGGCCTTGTATGTCAATGACATGTTGTTTATTGGCAAAGGAAAAGGTTTGATTTCAAAGTTAAAATCTTAGCTCTCGATAAAATTTGAAATGAAAGATCTTGGTGCAGCAAGACACATTATGGGAATGGAGATTGTAAGAGATAAACAAAACAAAAAGCTTTGGCTAGGCTAGAGCAAGTATGTTGGTACTATTTTGAAAAGATTCAATATGCAGGATTCTAGACCATTGAGTGTTCCTATTACAATGGGAACAAAGCTTTCTAGTTCATAGTGTCCTACATCCCCTTTGGAGATGGAAGAGATGAGTCAAGTACCATATCAGAGTGCTGGTGGAATTTTGATGTATGCTATGGTATGTACAAGACCAGACATTGCCCAAGCAGTGGGAGTTCTTTCCCGTTATATATCTAATCCAGGAAGAGCACATTGGGATGCAGTAAAAAGAGTTTTCAGATACTTGCAGGGTACTTCAAAGTACTCAATATGTTTTCATGGAATAGGAAACTAGCATTCCTTATATATTCAAAGCTATGTGGATTTAGCCTGGGCTGGTGATGTTGATAGAAGAAGATCCACCAGTGTATCTGTGTTTGCATTATTTGATGGTGCAATCAATTGGATGAGCAAGCGATAGGTTGTGGTCACTTTGTCCACTACTGAGGCAGAGTATATGGCAGCTACTCATGCCTATAAGGAATCCATATGGCTAAAGAGATTATGTTCAAATATAGAGTTCAAATAGGGTACAGTGATAGTCAAAGTACAATTTTCCTAGCGAAGAACCCGACTTTTCATGCCAGGACCAAGCACATTGATGTACAATATCATTTTGTGAGAGATATGGTTGAGGATGGCAAGGTGAAGCTGGAGAAGGTAGAAACTATGGTGAATGTTGCTAATGCATTAACTAAGCCCGTTAGCACAGAGAAATTTAGATGGTGTTTAGAGTCTATGGGCCTCTCAGCCCCTAGCAATTAATTCCATGATACTTTGGATCTCCTAACTCTTGCAAGGTGTTCGACAAGTGGGAGAATGTTGAGAACATGTGTCTCAACCTTGCAATCTTTTTTTGGAAAATTCCAAAAAAAATTTGTTGTAGTTTTCCACATGTTTATGCATTGGAAAATGGTTAGTGAGCTGTCAAAAATGAGCCTTGTCCATAGTAGAATATTGGAGGGCCATTTTTAGAGCATAGTTAGCTTGTTTTATGACTTTTATGGGGGTCTAAACTAGAGGAAAAAATAATGGACGGGATTACTATTTTAACCTGGTTGTTTTTCATCTTGAAAATGTAAATGTCAAAAATGGGCAACATGTGGCATGGTGGTTAAGCCCATGGTTTTATAAAACCACAAGTGGTTTCCAAGTTGTAAAATCACTATAAAAGGAGGGCTTGGGGAGGTGTTTGATAATTGAGTTTAGTTTGCAAGATTGGGTGCTAGAAGGAGTCTCTCTGAGTTTGAGTTGTGGTGATGCACTCCTATAAGAACTTGCATTGCAAGTGTATTGTAATTATTTTGATTTGATAATACATTGTGCGGGTTTTGGAGGGTGAGGTTTCTCTCATGGAAGGGTTTCCCTATGGTAATCTCTATGTTATGTGTTCATTGTTATTTTGTTTATGCTTTATTATGCATTTCTTGATATCTTTGCGATATTTAAGTTGAAATTTGCATAACCATCCTCTCAAGATTAGTGTAGGAAGTGTTTTTGCACACCTTTGCTTCCTTACAAATCGTAACATGGGAACTAACCCTAACAATAATCTTAACCTTTACAATATCAATAACCTTAACCATAATAATAACATGAAACCTAACAAAAAAAATTAATTGTAAAATAAACAAACCAAATACTTAATAATATCATTAACAATAACCCTATTTAAAACATTGAACCTAACCTTTATGCTAACACTAACCTTAACTGTAACAATAGCACTAACCTTAATTGTAATTGGAGCAGTTTCCCTAACAAAACTCTTAAATGTAAAATAATAGTTTCTCTAACACTAACCTTAGCTCTAGCAATAACACTAACCTTAACCATTATAAGAACACTATCCCTAATAATAACTTAAACCTTAACAATATGACTAACCTTAACTGTAATAGAAGTAATATCTCTAGCAAATTTCTTAAATGTAACCTAGCAGTTCCCCTAACACTAACCTTAACAATCTCACTAACCTTAATTTTAATAGTATAATAGACCCCAACGTTAACCCAACCATTATAGTAATACTAATTCCAAATGTAATCCAACCCAACCATTACTGTAACAATAACCCTTACAGCAATTTTTTTTTAAATATTAAATATTAAATGTCTTTCATGTTGCATTGTGGCTGTTGTTGGCTTATATATATTTATATATATAATATGCTGAGAGTAATCCTTCTCGAGGTGCCTATTTTCTTTAAATTGCAAGCTGCAATAGGCGCCTCAAAAATGATTACTCTTAGTGTATTATATATAAAAATATATATAAGCTAGTTGATACATTGTGTGTTATCTCTTTGTTATCTCTTTACTCCTTAGGGCCCGTTTGTTTGCGGGAATTGGAATTTGGTACAAAACTTGATTATCTCAAAATCAAGTTTTGAAATTCTGGTTTTGTGTATTCAGAATATAGTTTGGACCATTTGGTTCACCCGGAAGATGGCTGAGACAATCCATATTTTGCGTTTGGTTGCCATTTTCGAAATTGGAATTGGAAGTGACAAATTCATATTTATGTGTTTGGTTTGCAATTTCAAATTGGAATTGGAATTACATTATCCAGTTTCTGTGTTTGGTTCTACATTTTCAATTGGAATTATATTTTGAGAAGAAAATTTAAGTTTTTATAATTATTATATAATGTTTTAATTTAATATTTTATTTTTGTTGTCCATTTTTTATTTATAGTTTTTTTTTTATTAATTTATATTTTTATATAGAAAATCATAAAAAATATTTAATATTTTTTTCCCAATATTGTGAAGAGTAAACTTAACTTTTTTTAATAATTTTATACAATAACATAAATAATATTATAACAAGAAAGTAATTATAGCATTGCTTGATATCACATCAAAATATAAATAAGTCATCTAGTCCACATATATATCTATTTCTGCATAATGATCCAACAAATGGCCAAACTAAATAGTACGATTGTTGCACAAATTAAACATCATAAAAACATGACTTCGACTTTATACGTAGCCTCTGCTTTTGCAAAAGCTTTTTCGAGCGCTTTGCAAAACTTGCACTCATCATCCACAACAGGTATATGTGGAGAACGTGCAGATGACGTTGACAGCGATGGGGTGTCATTGGCCCACCGAAAATACTGACATCCACCGCCATCCTACAATACAAATCTAAGTTAGTCTCACTATAATGACTAATATTTATTCTTTGTAAACATTTAAATATTGTGCAATTAACAACCTTTTTCTTATTTTTGCAACTCCAAAATTGACGATCTAGATTATCCCACGTGTGTGACGTCTTTAACACGCAGTGCGATCCATCACCACACTCACACATAGGGACATTTACCATAGCCATCAACACTGTATCAAGCAAATTTTTGTTCATTCATATTATTTTTGTTCATTCATATATAACAACATGACTATATTCTATGAGTACAAATTGAAAAAGTTTCATTTATGTTGATATTACAAATTTATAGAAAAAATATAATGACACAACTATAGCATCATATAGAAGTTTTGGGGAAGAACAATATCCATGAAGTAAACGGTGGTGTGAAAACACACTGTTAAATAAGAAAATGCAAGGAAATCCACACTCTATGCCCTTATGCCCCACATTCGATGAGCAACCATCTCATATCCCGCTCATTATTCCCATTACTTTCCATATTGTTAGATGGTCAATCCTGCATCTACAAAGTAAACATGCTAGAAAAACTAAAACTTGTTTATTTTTAAATGGAATATGCAAAGGAGTACCATCAAAAATATTGACCATTTACAAACATGAATAGTAAACAATCATCAGATAGCTCATTTTTTATCATCATATGTGGATATTTTTGGCATCAATGTTTCAAATAGCTTCTAGATTTGATTGTGTAGATAGTTATGGATCACACTCTATGATCCATCATCAGGATGAAAGAGACCAAAATGATTGCAACAGACCAAAATGATGGACTTTTATTTTCAATCATTTTTCTCTCTTCCATCCTGATGAGGGATCACAGAGTGTGATCATAAATGTTGATGCCAAAAATATCTACAAAATCAAATCCAAAAGCTATTTCAAACATATTTAATGTCAGCATGTGTAGTCTCAAAACTATCCATTTCTATTTTTGTACCTATCACGCGGTTTTAAAAAATGAATGAAAAATGAAAAGAAAATGAAAATGAAATAGAGCATTGAACAAAGTAGAATTATTTAAATTAATTTCATAATGCAACAATAATAACAAGATGGTTAGCGTATATACATACAAAATCATGAACAATACAGTCGTCTACCAAAACACATTTATAAAATCATGTCTGAAGAACTAGAAATGGATAGTTATGAGACTACACCTCAACAATGCATTAAATGAAGCATTCATCATGTGGTACTCCTTCGTGTAGTCCACTTAAATATGCTAAAAGAAACAACACTAACAAATGCAAGCTAATATGTCTATAAAAGCACATTAATGAAAACAATGGTCAAGGGAGGGCATGCTTGTTTGTCCATTAATTCAACAAGATCTTGCAATATCAAAACATTAAACCAATATGCACCAATATGCCATTGATGGACCTTTGAAAGCACTCAAAATTCAAAGGAAAAGAGAGAAACAAGGTTTTCTACCTTGAAGTGGAGAGAAAAACCAAAATGGAGAGGAAGACAAACACACTCTGTGAAAGCCAATATAATCACTAGCAACACAAAATAATCTTGGCATGGATCCAACGAATTAACACAATAAGTATACTAGTGGGTACTTACTAGTGGCTACTGTATACCAGTGTATACCAAAACAAAGAGGGAAAAATGAAAGAAATAACTTGATTGGGTTGACACATGATCCCAAGAGAAGTTCTGAAACATCTTTGTATGGCCATTGAGAGAGCAAGTTTTTACAATTGATTATACATTTTTTATGTAAATTTTACTTCACGAATCACAAAAAAAATGCATGGTAAGAGGAAAGATGGGTTCAACTTGTGTTCCAACATAAATATCTTTGACTTCCATTTCTCATAAGAGTGCTGAAAAACTATATTTTGTAATGGAGATATACTAGTGTATACTGTAACCAATGTATACTATTATACAACCACTGGCATATAGTCCAATCAGTGGATAAACTTAACAACATCTTGAACATGCAATGCATCTTTAGAACATCAATCACAAAGTATCGTATGCCAATGGCTGTATGCCAGTGGCTGCAAACATCAATCACAAAGTATTGTTTCTTTTTTATTCATCTGTAAGAAATGATACTTTGTGATTGATGTTCTAAAGATGCATTGCATGTTCAAGATGTTAAGTTTATCCACTGATTGGACTGTATGTCAGTGGTTGTGAACATCAATCACAAAGTATCATTTCTTTTTTATTCATCTGTAAGAAATGATACTTTGTGATTGATGTTCTAAAGATGCATTGCATGTTCAAGATGTTGTTAAGTTTATCCACTGATTGGATTGTATTCCAGTGGCTATGAACATCAATCACAAAGTATCCTTTCTTTTTGATTCATCTGTAAGAAATGATACTTTTTGATTGATGTTCTAAAGATACTTTGTGATTGATACTTTGATTCATAAGAGTCTACATGCTTTGTGGTACCAATCAAAACAAGATAAAAGAAATGTCTACAGTTAAAGGTTGATTCCTACTTGGCCAAATTTGTGGGAAGATTATAATCAAAAGACAAGTAGTGGAAAATTTGTTCCTTCCAAAAGTTTGGATCTATTTTGGCTTGCTGATAAATTATTTCCAACATAATAAATACAACATTGTAGCTCTTATAAGACTTTAACTAAACACATCTTAGAATTGGAATCAGAATTTGAAAGTCATCTACCATCGTACAACAGACATGTCCATTCATCATAGATCTCAAACTGTAAATTGTTTTGTGTATTTTCCAGCTTCACCTTTGAATTTTTTTTGTATTTGCCAACTTCTAGGAGGAACAAAGTCATTTGTTAATTTAAGTTTTAAATTGATGATAAATATGGATTGAATTGATTTGGTAATTGTGAATCCCTTTACTTTAAGGAGTCATCCAACAGTATATAGCCCACTATGCCAGCATCCCCTAAGCTATATGACAACTGCTAGTGCTTTGTGCTCTAGTTAAGATGGTTTTATAGCTCTTACCCTTCTATCCTTTTGTGCATCCCTCCTATTTGATAATAACATTTGCTATTTCTAGATCAAGAACAAATACAGATCAAGAACAAATATAGATCAAGATCACATGCCTGGAGAAGTCATCAAGATGTTTGAACAACATTCTGGTTTAATGGAAACTTGGAATGCAATCTTTTTGCTTTCTATGATGTGAATAAATAGAGGGCACAGTCTACTAGTCTTAACTAGACCTTTCTAGACAATTTCTCATCTATTTATCGGGTAATGATACCAAACATCTTGGGTAGAGGTTAGAAAGATACATAATCATAACTAACTAATACCAAATCCTATATATCCAAGGACATATAGTATATGCCAGACTAAGATATGTAAGGTGTACATATGCCTCAAACTGATAAAGATGGGGATAGGAGGAGATTGGTGAAGTAGTATGAGGTCATATACATATTAAACATAGTACGTGTATAGGAGATGCATCCTCCAAAATCTAAGAGTACAGTGTTGAATGCAGCATGGAGATTAGGGGATTCAACCTTGAAGTCACCATGTAAGTGCTTGCTTGGAAAGAATTAGTGACACTTGCAGGTCACCACAATCTTGAGTGCACACAACCCTAAAAACCTCTATCTAACAGTATGGTGAAAATCACAATTTCATTTTTCCAAATAATGTATGGTGAAAATCACGGTGTAGTACTTGGCTGCTTTACCTAAAAGAGTATCATTTAATTGAGAGAATGGAGATTTTGAGTGGAATATCCAAAATATACAATAGCAAGTCATATAAAACTTGTAGATGATGAATGTGCCATTAACATAAAGAGAGTGGATTTGCACAAAAAAGAAAAAGTATTCCAGGAAGGAAAGCCTGTCATGGTACAGGACACAAAGAAAGGCATCCTCGTGGTACCTACAAGGAATTAATGCCTAAAATGGAAAGCCATTTTAAGATCTTGAATAGAAGCAATGACAATGCTTGCTTGATTTATATAACTAAAGATTTGGACATCACTCCAATGTTTAATGAAGCATACATTCATTCTTATAACAAATGCAATGCATGAATAGGATAAAGCAATGAATGAATTCACCAAACAGGATAAAGCGAGTTCAATAAGTTTCTAACCAATTAATTTGTTCCCAAACTTCAACATCTAATTTAGCTGCCAAAAGCTCTCAAATTATCTCTACAACACCGAAGATGATAATGACATGTCCAAAAAATTGCATAATTTTGCTAATTGACCAACCATTAAGAGAGACAAGTGTGATAGGTATACCAATCACAAGGAGAATTGAAATTGCAATTACCACAAACATAGATGATTGGAACACAGTGGCCATGGTTGTGATCTTAAAATCTTCCAGCAGATTCAAAAGGCTATATTATTAGATCTCTATCCGATCAAATTTGGATCAAATAGCAATGATAAATTAAAGATTTGAATAGAATAGCAATTATAGATGGAATGGAGAATGAAAATGATGCTTCTAATTCTTTAAAAGGTGGTGTTTTTAAGAGAATATTCTGGCATGGTGGATATGTTTATGATGTTTGGTTCAGCTGTGCTTCTAATTAGGTCATTCATTCATGGACTATGAATCTCTGCCATGTTCATGTTATCAATCTTTGTGAACAATATACAAGGATGTCATATCCCCAAATTCAAAATACTCAGAATACTTTCTTTTCTAGCTTGCCATTATTTCTAAGAAAACAATGGCAAGCTGGAAAAGAAATGATATTTTATGATTGTTGTTCACATCCACTGGCATATAGTCCAATCAGTGGATAAACATAGCAACATCTTGAACATGCAATGCAATCACAATGAGCAATAGTCCAATGCAGTCACAACAACAAGCAATAGTCCTCAACAATAGATATTCTACTTTATTTTATCACATTATCTCAGAATATATTTGATAAACAAAAACTGTGTTTGATAAACAATCATAAACAATCATCAACGAAAACACAATTGTATCAGTGTATGTGAACAAGTATGATAATGTTTCAACTCATGATCAAGTTTGATAAAGTATGTAGAAAATAACTATAAATCACCATATGTGGCTACAATCCAATCCACTCTCTCATCCTCAGTCATCAACAAGAACCATTTGGCTCTTTCACATTCCCTCGCGAAGGTTTCATATACCCTAAGGAATACACCTCGACTCAATCCGGGGATGGACTTGAGAGTGTTATATGCATTCGTCAGACCCTTGTCATGAGCAGATTCATTAATTTGGACAAGGTGAACATTGCTCATGCCCTCTTTTATTTTCTTCATTGTTTCACACATGGAATCCAAGGAAGCAGCCATACTTGCCTTCCTCCTCTTTCCCACCTTTCTGACTGATGATGTAGGGGTCCCTCTAGTACTTGTTGTTGCAGTGGACTAATTGGAATTATAAGGGTCTTCATCCAAATCAATAGCACTATCAAGATGTATATTGAAACCAAGGTCCTCTTCATCATTCACAGTGATTGGCTCTTCCAAAGGGTTCCCTTCTTCAGTTTCAAGGGTCGTGGTAGCTGCATTACCTTCAGCAATGTCATTACCCACAATTGCAGCCAATTCATTGAAGTACACAAAGGGCTACCTCTTATACACTTTGGCATTTTTGAACTCTCTTCTCTACATGTTGGCATAAATAAATGGATTAGGTTCTTTGTCTTTCATCATTAACTTTAAAAGAAGGCAATATTATTTCCATCAAAATAGTAGAGAGATCACCCTACCTTTAGAAGCTCCTCCCACATGCTATCCTCAGCATCCATGCACTGAGTTGCCTCATTCCAAGAAAAACCACTTGTATTCCTGAGCTCTTTCATCACTCTATAGGCAAGCTTCCAAGTTTTCAACTTATTTTTGAAATTGTCCTTGGATAGATGGAGGTTCATATCAGCGTTGAACCGCCTCTCAATTGCGGACCACACTTCTTTTTTGAAGCCTCCGTCACATTTTTTGCCTAGTTGTACTTGCTCGAGGAGCAAGTCTAGAAACTTGTGTTCCATTTCCTTTGTCCACATTATCTTCTTCAAGGAAGGAGATATCTAGCTCATGTTACCAATATCATCCATGTTCAGCAATAATTCTGTGTATGCCATGCTGTGTATACAAATTGTTGTTAATGGAATCAAAGTATCTTCATACATCAATTTACTCAAATAAAACACATTGAGCCATACAAGTCCAATACTTGCAGATAGAAAGAGAAGAAAAAGGAAACCATCATGTATATTAAAGTATCTTCATACATCAGTTTACTCAAATAAAACACATTGACCCATACAAGTCCAATACCCTGCAGATAGAAAGAGAAGAAAAAGGAAACCATCATGTATATCTGTTGATGTTTATAGTTTTGATCAGATAAAATGATCACTATATTATGAGGAAATAAATAAGCAATATATTAATATAAATATAATGATGGATATTATTATTATATTAATATATAAACTTATAATATTGAACATCATTGAATTAATAATATTGTTATGAGATAATATTATTATACACATATATATATCAGAGAAAATAAACTGATTATTATACACATATTGATATATATAACAATAATGATATTATTATTATATATATATATATCAGAGAAAATAAACTGATTATTATTATGATGTCATTATAATATTAAACTAAATAAATATCATTGAAATGATAATATTGTTAACTCAGATAGAACAATATGAAATAATATTATATTACATTATATATATATATATATATATATATATATATATATATATATATATATATATATATATATATATATATATATATATATATATATATATATATATATATATATATATATATATATATATATATATATATATATATATATATATATATATATATATATATATATATATATATATATATATATATATATATAATAATGATATTATTATATATAAATATATACAATATAATTGATCTCATACAAATTAATATTGATCAGTATCGGTTAGTATAATATGAATATTATTATGAACCGATAATGATTATAGTCAATAATATGTATTGACTTCATACCGTCAATAACGAGTATTGTCTTAGCATTATTGAGTGCGATTTGAATCAGTTATATTACTTCTTGTGGGATAGGTCTCACGTAAGAGACATGCCCCTACATAATGTCTCTACGGAGACCTATTTATATATTGTTCACTTTAGTGAAATACGTTGAATAAGTGAATAGCAATGAATAATAGTGAAGATAAAACAATACGGAAAATACTCATAATATACATAGCGGATATATTTAGTGATGTCTCATTTCAATGAGATACGATGGACAAGTGATGAGTGATGTACAGCTGCACAAGTGATGAGTGATGTACAACAATAAAGGAAGACTATTAGCGATACAGGAATATATGAAGTGTCCAGTATTTGATAAGTTCTAAAACAATATTAAAACTGAGATCGTAGAAGTTGAACTCTTACTACAGTCTACAATATACTAAGTTGAGATAAGAAAAATTAAAAGCCTTACATTCTTGATCCAAAAAATTTAACAATATCAAAGCATCTTCATACATCAGTTTACTCAAATAAAACACACTGAGCCATACAAGTCCAATACTTGCAGATAGAAAGAGAAGAAAAAGGAAAACATCATGTATATCAAAGTATCTTCATACATCAGTTTACTCAAATAAAACACATTGACCCATACAAGTCCAATACCCTGCAAATAAAAAGAGAAGAAAAAGGAAACCATCATGTAGTCTTGAGTCATACAAGAACAACTATTCTTAGGATCTGTACTCTTCCCACATTCTACTTGCTATATCATCTCGGAACTGTGCCCACTGGTCTCTATCACGCTGAGACAACCCATATGTCTCCAGCATTGGTACATCTACCCTATCATGATCATCTTCCTCTTCGGTGACAATTTCTGATGGAATGTCATCCTCTAACGTAATGTAGTTGTGTAGTATGCAACATGCTAATACAATATGGGCTTGTTTCATGATAAGATAAGATGTGGCATGCCTCAAGATTGGAAAATGCTGCTTGAGAATACCAAATGTACGCTCTACTGAGTTTCTAAGAGAGGAGTGTCGATGGTTGAACAACTCTTCTTGAGAGTTTATTGGATTCTCTCTTGAAAACTCCTTTAGGTGGTAGCGTGTACACTGATAAGGAGCAAGAAATCCAGGTGCATTGGGATATCCAGCATCCACTAGAAAATATTTTCCTACATAAATAAAGTATATTATTAAAACGTGAAACATTGATTGTACCCTTGAGTATATTAAACTATGATTTGGCTTATTGAGGGGAACAACAAGAGGATTTTCTCTTGATAGAGCTGAAGCTAGAACATGACTATCTATGGTAGACCCTTCCCAACCAGCAAGGCAGTACTGAAACTTATGATCGAAGGAACACACACCCATAACATTTTGCGATAGGTTGCCTTTTCTATCACGATATTTACCCTGCATGTCGACATCGACGGTGACTGGTATATGGGTTCCATCGATAGCTCCAACACAATCCTATACGATATGTTACAATCATCAATTCTACGGTCAACCAATAATATGATAAGGATAAAAATCCATACAAGAAATTTGTAACAACACAACAATTACCTTGAAGAATGGATCAAAACGTTTGTTCCCACTAATTTCAAGAGGAGTGTTTGGACTAGGTGATAGAAAGAAATCCATGTGGAGTCCTAAGATAGCCCTCAACACCTTGTGGAAGTATCGGCTGATTGTCTCTCCTGAGTGCCCAAAGTTGTGGGCAATCTTGCGGTTCCTCAGATTGTGGCCAACGGTGTGGAGGAACATCACAAGTTGTTCTTCTAACATCAAGTGTATCGTATCTGTCAAGGTTCCTTTCAGCCTTAGGATAGTAGCTAGATGAAAGAAGACTCTCCTACTCATGCGAATCTAATCATGACAATCCACATCATTGGAATGAATAACCATTCTATAAAAATCATTTCCTTTTCTTTTTCATTTACCCATTTGTGCATTGCCTTCTCGGGCCACCACTACTGTGGCTACAGCAACACAAGCAATAAGAGTTGTGAGAAGACGAGAATATGTGGTCTCCACAACTACCTATCCTAGAACATCAATATTCTTAATAGGATCCATCAATGGCCTGAAATGTGGACAAACACAACGATTTGAGCGAGGAGATATTGGTAGCATGTTGTTCATGTTCTATTTTTCTAACTCTTTTCATGAAAGTATTCTACAAATAAAAGTGATTTTAAGACATTTTATAATCAATTTTCTTTGGTTAGTCCTAATGATGATCTTTTCTTCACATACTTGAACTAAATGGGATGCAGACAATATCTCAAATTAACCTTCAATGGCCTTTACATGAATCCCTACATGTGACTGTGGTAGCTAACTAGTTGATAACATTCAAAGTGATTGTGGTCATAGAAGAGTGAGATATAGGTGCAACTCTTTTTATGAAATTGAAAGTATTCTACTAAGGAATTATGAAACATATAATCTTTGAACTTTGAATTATTAATTTCCACATATTTTGACTTATTAATTTCCACATATGAACAAATTTTGAATGGGGCAACTACAAATTTTATTTTTCAACTAAGTGAAGGCAATTTACTATTTGATGTGTGAAAATCAAAAGTAGAGATTTGTAGATGAAAGGAGTTATTATCACTCTTCCAGGTGCTCTGATGTATTCTGCTAAGAGTCAGATATTGTTAATTGGACCGGAATTGGCGGCGACATTTCCCTATTCTTATATTATTTGTTCATAGCTCTGTTTCAAGAAACTATGAACTTAGAATATAAACTATGACTACAACTACTGAACTTAGAATAGATCTATGTAGCTCTCAATGAGCATATTGTAATAGATCTGTGTAGCTCCAAGTGTTTGTGTGCAGCCCCAGAGTGCTGCCAATAGTTTGTACTCAGTAGTTGCATTCATAGTTTATATTCTAAGTTTATAGTTTATTTATTTTGATATTTACTATTTGATGTGTGAAAATCAAAATTAGAGATTTGCAGATGAAAGGAGTTATTATCACTCTTCCAGGTGCTTTGATGTATTCTGCTAAAGTCAGATATTGTTAATTGGACTGGAATTGGCAGCGACGTTTCCCTATTCTTATATTATTTGTTCATAGCTCTATTTCAAGAAACTATGAACTTAGAATATAAACTATGACTGCAACTATTGAACTTAAAGTAATATTGTGCCCACGACCTATTCTATGCTCCAGACAGTAGAGTCATACCAAAACATTTATCCAAAAATAAAGAACATTGAAAGAAAAGGTTTACACATAGTCATCTCTTACATCCACCTGATATGGCAGTGGCATCGACTAACACATTTAGGAAGTAGAACCTTGTTGCAACGGTTGGGATTCTGATAATTAATAAGTGTATAGAAGGTTATGGTGGTTCTTTAATGCTATGACTAGTCCAAAATCCACCTTCCTCATGATAAAATCCACCTATTTCTTATGAGAGAATACATCCAAAAATAATTGGAATTAATTACAACTATGAAATTTAAGCATAATGGGGACTACATAGGTCATTATGCACAATTTCAAGATGCTTCTTGGCATGGAATGAACTCAAATCAAATGGATAGAGATGTTAATTTCTTGCATGACATTCAAAACATATGGGAAAGTAATGCAAAAGATGGGGAAGACCTCTTACCATTGCCTTGGAACTAAACTAATGGAGGGAGTTGGTAAAGAGATAGCCATATTGATGATGTCAGTGTAGTGTACTCAGCCACAGAGGAAAAAATAGTAATTGTAGAGGAGGAGGAAATGTTGAAGTAAAAATAGTCAATCCTTCAAAAAATATTAAGAAATGACCTTACCATCTTAGAAAGTAAGATGGGATTTGACGACATACTTGATCTAAAATTCTAACTTAAGCTTGTGATTCAACAATTCGCTAACTGACAAGAGATTTGTTATAAAACTTGGTACATATAGAACCATACTAAGAGAACATATTCTTCTTCTTTGAGGAATGGTGATAGCACCAATAATTTTATTGACATACTCCTTATCATCTACTATCTAGATTAGATAACTACTCAAATTAGTAGAAATAGTATCAAACAACTTTGTATGATTAACTATACATTTGTTGGTGCAAGAGTAACTCAACCAAGCATCTCAGAAGAGCTTTGAGGTTTGGGAGAAGAAAAAAAAAATTAGATTGACACCTTCATGAAGTGTATTAGGTATGTCCTCATTAGATGCATCATCATATTGAGTTGCAACATGTCCTTTATGCTTCCATAAACGAGGACAACCTCTTGACTATCAAAAACAACTACTACTAGAAGGACCTTCTTTACTAGATTTTCCTTAGGTAAGAATATTATACAAATAATGATCAATGTCATGCATATTGTTAAAACTAGGTGATGGAGCCCTGATTTCATAAAATCAGGGCATCCATTTGATCACCATTTTATTTATCCATTTTCCACTTTTGGTCTTATATTCTAAATTGTTAATCATTTTTTTTAAATTAAAAAAAAAAAAAAAAAAACTTTCATATCTACTTGTTTTCCATTCTAGAGGTGATATTCATATTCTATGTTCTAACTATTCTATGCTACAGTGACTAGTTAATGCATCTTGTTTCCAAAATCTAGTTTTATTTTGTTGTTGTACAGTATTTTATATTGTTGAATCTACAGAAGAAGATGTGTAGATATATCTAATTTGCATGAACTGGAGTTATTCAGTTTGACACATTGGATATATAAGGTCACAACAGAATGACTTTAGAGTTTTGTGTTCATTTACAAGGCATACTAGAACCTCATGTTTTACAAGGATAGTTAAAAGAAGAGTCTGTCTATGTATCAGATTTTCACTAATACCATATTCCAGATTCAGTATATGGTTTTTAGCAATTGCCAAATGAATACAATATGGAATAAAGCATAAGAGAACAATAATATGTTTGTGATTATATTAATCATGCATAGCAAAATGAATTAAGGGAGGCAATTGAGAATACGGCAGATCAAATGCAGCAATTTCTTTATAATTATCTTATATGTCTGAAGATATATACAACAATAATAACCAACATGGCAATGAAGATGTGTGCAGGAGGAAGACCAATTGTAAGAAGAGGCATTGAGGACTTTGAAATCGTATGTAGTGCTCCCATGTGACAGGGATGTTTCATGCTACAGAGAGGCACAACTGAAAGTAATATCCTTATTCGATAGGTTATAACTTGTGCAAAAAGAATCAAATTTTGTTTGCACAAGTTATAACCTATTTTGAGCAGATGCCAAGCTTAACACAGCTAGATATACTCGAAAGAAGCAGCTTTTAACATTAATACAAGAAGAGGCTGAGACTTGAACCTAGCTTATAACCTATTTTGAGCAGATGCCAAGCTTAACACGGCTAGATATACTCGAAAGAAGCAGCTTTTACATTAATACAGGAAGAGGCTGAGACTTGAACCTAGCTAACTACATCAATAAGTGATCAGACTTCCAAGATTCGATTACTGACATACAAAATAAACCCTAGTATCCATACCCACTTTGGTATGGATACTAGGGTTTATTTTGCTGTTTGAAGAAGCCGCCATGGCCAGCTAATGCAATGATTATAAATTACCAAAATGAATGCTTTATATTTACTAGCAATCGAGCAAGGTGTACAAAACCCCAAATTCAAGACAGCGAAATGAAGAGTTGTAGACATTTGAGACAGAGCTACCCCAAATTCAAGAAAGCGAAACGAAGAGTTGCAGACATTTGAAACAGAGCTACCCCAATTCAAGAAAGCGAAACAAAGAGTTGCAGACATTTGAAATAGAGCTCAATGAAAAGATTCATACTTGTATTCATAAGCAAGCAAAGATTGTTCACCTGTAAACCCTCGTCAACTCTGCGAAAATGAGAACGGAGAGGCACGAGAATGGAAATGCGTGCGAAACAAACCAAAAATGGTGCGAAAAATGGACACAGACAAAACCCCAAAAATATAACTTGGAAGATGGCGGACCCGACGGATTATAAAATCGCATTCACAAATTTTGAAAACCCGAATATAAAATTGAATTCCACCTCCTGACTTGGAAGATAGTGCCACCCGTTTTAGGGCCTAAACCAGGTTTTGCGGGAGATAACCCAAATTGCAAGTTAACATTCCAAACAACAGATTTGCTCAAAAATGAGAAGCCCCGCCGCCAATTCCCGTCCAATTCCTGCAAACAAACAAGACCTTAATGTGTGATATTTACAGCGAGAGCATCTAGTGCTAGTGTCCAATCCACCACTCCAACTTATGTGGGAAATGGTAGCCTTCTTCCTTTTCTCGTCTCTTGCGATGCAATTTCCTTGGTATTATTTTATTCAAACATCCCACTCCCCGACTTGACAAGTACTCGAACTACTTCCACTCACTTACTTAGTCTATAAGATGTCATTTCACAGACTTCATGTGTGAATGCAAAAAAGAAAAATCCAATCCTACATTTCAAAGTCCTCCTAACTTTCTATGGACACAGTTCCGTGTTGAACCAGTCATCACATGCAATGAATTGTGACTACTGGTGTCCCTTTCAAATGTAATTTCTTTGCTACTTCCCTGCCATTTCGACAAATCGAAGAAATGACTTTAAATAAAGTATTTGCAGGTCTTGAATCTCTCCACTGTTTGCAAGGTAATCTGTAATTTCAGGCATTTGCAGAGAAATGGAGAGAAAGTTATACAAAGCAATTACATCAGGCAATGTGGAGGCCCTTCAAAGTTTTCAAGATGGGAGACTCAACATTCTTCAAGCGGTCACTCCCACTGGGAATACCGCCCTCCATTTGGCAACGTATTATGGGCATGTCAAAGCAGTAGAAAAGTTGCTTCAGATCATGAATCGTGACATCGAGGCAGGAGACCAGGGCAGCCATGATTTTGTTACTGCTAAAAATGAAGAAGGTAACACTGCCTTGCATGAAGTGGCCATTGGAGGACATTACAAGGTCCTAGATTTTTTATTGGAACGTCACAGTAATCTGGTGGATATCATTAATCACGTTGGGGAGACCGCGCTGTTCAAAGCTACAGAGGAAGGTCATCTGAAAATGGTTGAGAAACTTTTCCCCACTTCTTTTCCCTACGACAGGAGGACTTCTGATGGGCAAACCCTTCTTCAGTGTGCCATCTACAACACACACGAAGGTATCCTCCAAACTTCTCTTCTTCTTTACATGATAGAATACCATTTTAAATACAATCAAGCTGAGCTCCTCCTAATGATATTCTTTAAATTCGCAGGTGTGCTTAAAAAACTCATAACTGCTAATCCAGAGCTCCTTCAACAAGTTGACAATTTGGGCAGAACGTCGTTGCGTAATGCTGCCCATCTTTGTGGAATATCACATATTTCCAAGATTCTTTTAAAGGAGGACAACTCTTTGTGTTATAAAGTGGATAATAATAACCAAATAGCACTTCATATAGCAGTGCAAGAAGGGAACCTGGATTTAGTCACCCAAATAATAAAATATGCGGAAGACTGCATAGAAATTGTGGATAAAGATGGCAGAACTGCTCTGCACATGGCTATTGAAAACGCAGGGCATATTTTTGAGAGAAATTTCAAGGCGGATAAAAAATTTGGTATTGTTGGTAACATCAAAAAGCCTGATTAACAAAGCCGACAATTTTGGCAAGACAGCATTAGACATAGCGATGAACAACATGGACAACGACGAACGTCTTTTCAATGGGGTAAGTAATAATTTCCTTTATTTCCTACCATGTTCACATACACTAGATTGAAAATTTCCCATTCGAAATCTATGTAATAAATTTTAAAAGCCAGTTTCATTCTCTCATTAAAGATTGTAAAAAATTAGAGCATCAATAAAATGCGCAAACAAGAATACAATAACAGAGTACACAGATTTATCGTGGTTCGGCCAATAAACCTATGTCCACACTGAGCAGGAGAATATATTATTAAATTGAGAAGTACATACACAAGTTACAGTGAATACAATATATAAAAGAGCTCCAAAGGAGACTCTTGAATGCTAGCAGAAGAATTGAAGAGACAGAGTCTCTTGGAGGGAATAATGAAAAATTGTTGAGCTTCATATCCCAAACAATCTCCCACTTGAAGATCAACTACTGCTGTAACAAGCTATTCCCCTACTCTAATCCTTGCTATCACATGCTGGAAATGCCGAGAGAAGCTCGGCAAAACTCGAACTTCTCCCATGTTACAACCTTTGTGAGAGCATCAACTGGATTTAGTTTTGTGTCAATCTTAACAACTTGAAATCTTTCGTCTTCAACCATATGCTGAATGTAATGACAACGCAAATCAATGTGCTTCGAGCATCGTTAAGATGTATGATGCTTGCTCATGAATATAGCACTATTGTTGTCACAAAAAATATTAAAATCTGATTGTTGCAAGCCCAATTCTTTATACAAAAGCTGCAACCATACCATCTCTCTGGCCCCCTCGGAAAGAGCCATGTATTCAGCTTCAGCAGAGGATTGAGCAACTGAATGTTGCAATCTAGAACCCCAACTGATGGCTGCCCCAGCAAATGTGAAAGCATAACCTGAGGTGGATCTCCGCTTGGCTAAATCTCCACCAAGATCCAAATCTATGAATCCTTGCAATGCAGGCTTATTTGTCCCAAAACATAAATAGAAAGTAGAGGTGCCTTTAAGATACCGAAGAATCCATTTAACCGCCTCCCAATGAGGCTTGCTGGGATTACTCATAAACCGGCTAACTACTCCCACTACATGAGCAATATCCAGGCAAGTAGAAATCATAGCATACATAATGCTGCCAACTGCTGAAGCATAAGGGATTCCCTTCATGAATTCTGTATCCTCAAGTGTTTTGGGACACATATCAGTAGTCAAACGAAAATGAGATGCTAGAGGGACACAAACTGGTTTGGCTTCCAACATGCCAAATCTGTCCAATACCTTCTCAATGTATTGCTTTTGAGATAACCAAAGCTTCTTCGTGGATCTATCCCGTGAGATGGTCATCCCAAGTATCCTTTTAGCTGCCCCCAAATCTTTCATTGCAAACCTGCTTGCCAAATGCTTCTTCAATTCACAAACAATCTTCATATTGTTTCTAGCAACTAGCATATCATCCACATATAATAAAAAAATTATAAATTCACCTGTGGGTAACCGTTTATAATAAACACAGGGGTCAGCCTCTAACCATATGAACTTGTGCTCAATCATAAATTGATCGAATTTCTTGTACCACTGCCTAGGGGCCTGCTTCAGACCATATAAACTTCTCTTCAATCAGCAATAAAGATGCTCCTTTCCTTTTTTCACAAAACCTTCCGGCTGCATCATATAAAGTTCTTCATCTACATCGCCATGTAGGAACGCAGTCTTGACATCCAACTACTCCAGCTCAAGATCCCATGTAGCAACCAAGCCTAGAACGGCTCTAATAGTAGCCATCTTGACTACCAGGGAGAAGATCTCATTGAAGTCAATGCCCTGTTGCTGTCCATATCCTTTGACCTCTAATCTAGCCTTATAACAAACCTTGCCGCCATCTTCTTCCTTTATTTTATAGACCCATTTGTTCCTTAGAGCTTGCCTATTTGGTGGCAAAGGCACCAAATCCCAAGTCTGATTCGTTGCCAATGAATCAATTTCCTCCCTCATGGCATCTAGCTATTTCTGTGAGTCCAATGCTCTGCAAGCAGCTTTGTAATTTGCAGGCTCCAATTGATCAGACACTAATAAGGATGGTTTTGCCTCCGTTGCAATTAACAACTCATAATCAGAGAACTTTGCTGGAAATTTTCTCTATCTAGAGGACCTTCGCAATTGAGAATGTTGTCCTGGTTCAATGCTCTATTCTATTTGTGAAACAATAGTGTCACTCTTATTTTTAACATTGTCTTGGTTTGGCTATTGAAATAGCTATGAAGAGACCCCCAATTGTTCATTTGTGTTAGGAGCTTTGTTCTGCCAAACCTCAGCATCATTACTGTCACCAATTTCATGCTCAACCATTTCAAAAAGTGGACTATTCATAAGAGACTTATCATTATACATTGCAGGTTGTCGTGAGCATACAACACTGGGCATTCAACTTTGACTATCCCCATATCCAGTCACCAAGGCGGGACTGTTTCCTAAGGTGTGTGAAGTATTTTCTGCCAACACAGATGATGACTGTGCAATGCGTGTTGTATCCAACACATCAGAAAACTGGACATGGGTGTGAGGGGGGCTAAGCGAGGTGTGGGAGGACTATTCTTTTCTATGCAGAGAGTAATGAAGACCTGCGTCCCTCCTGCAAACTAGACTTATGTCATCCCCTGTTCTTGAGATAGTAAACGGTAATGAATTCCCTCTGTGTAAACAGGGTATATGCGTCCTCTTATCAGTGTCTTGTTTAATAGTGTAATCACTGTCAGTGACTGGTGAAAATAAATTTGCAAGTGAAATGAATTGCTCACTACCACCATGCTGTGTTGTTGAGACATTGTTTGTAAAGACACTTGTCGGCACATATTCATCTTCTAATATTGAATGTGACTGATGTCTGGGAAATGTTTGCTCATGGAAGACATCTCTGCTCTGAATGATTTTCTTCTCCTTTGGATCCCAAATATGAAACCCATATTGATCTTCACCATAGCCCATGAAGATACCCCGCTGTGATTTAAAATCCAACTTAGTTCTCTTTTCTTTCGGCACATGAACAAATACTTCACACCCAAACACCCAAATGTGAGAATATGAGATTCTCTTTCCCAACCACTCCTCCTCTGGAATGCTAAAGTCCAATCATGATGAAGGACTTCGATTAATGAGATACACTGTTGTGTTACATGCCTCAGCCCAAAATTCCTTACTCAGGCCAGCATTAGAGAGCATACACCGAGCTCTCTCAAGAATTGTTCTGTTCAACCTTTCCGCAACTCCATTTTCTTGTGGAGTAAACAGAACAACCTTGATTCTATGGATACCATTATCTGCACAAAAAGAATCAAATTCTGAGGAGCAGAACTCTCCTCCATTATCACTTTTTAGACACTTAATCTTGTGTCCACTTTGAGTTTCAACAAGGGCTTTAAAAACTTTAAACTTAGAGAAAGCTTCTGATTTCCTAGAGAGCATATAAATCCATATTTTTCTTGTACAGTCATATAAAAAAGTAACAAAATAATTAGCCCCACCAAAAGAGGTTACCTCAATGGGTCCAAAAACATCCGTGTGAACAAGTTCCAAGGGTGTGCCCTTCTTCTCACTACCGGTCTTCAAAAAATTGACCCGCCTCTGTTTGCCATAGAGACAATGTTCACATAATTCTATATCAATAGATTTTAGCCCCGATAGTTGATTTCTTTTCAGCATTACATCAAGTCCTTGCCGACTCATATGCCCGAATCTTTGATGCCAAAGTGCCAAGTTGTTGTCCACCATTGTCATGGCAGCTCCCACTTCACCGTTACTTTCTAGAATATACAAACTCTCAACTTTATCTCCTTTTGCAACTATCAAAGATCCCTTTGTTATCTTCCATGTATCGGGATTGAAAAAAGTATGACAACCTTGAGTATGAAGTTGAGAAATAGAAATCAGATTTCTCTTTAATTTTGGAACATGTCGAACATCCTTTAAAAGCCATTGCCCTCCTCCATGTGATGGTAATAAAATATCACCTTTCTCAATAATGTCACAAGCATTATTGTCACCCAAATAAACTTTCCCAAATTCACCTTCGTGATAATTTGTGAACAACTCCGTGCGTGAGGAAGCATGAAAGGATGCCCCAGAATCAAGTACCCATGATTCTGAATTAGTATCACTTGTAGCAAGAACTAAAATCCCTGGTTCATCCTTCTCATAAGCGGTGTTAGCTTGACTGTCCTGCACCTTATCTTGTGCCCGTTTGAAAGCACGACAATTTTTCTTTGAGTGTCCTGGTTTGCCACAAAACCAGCAATCCCCTTTGCTTTCTTTCAAATCTGTTCCTTTTGCAGACTTGGATCTTCCTCTATTGTTGGAGTGTCTTCCTCTTTGATGACTCCTTCCTCTATTATCGGTGCTTACTGTTGTTAAGGCTTCACCAGATAAGGGAATATCAATATTTCTTCTGTCTTCACCGAGAAGAGTGGTTGCAACTTCATCAAAAACTAATTTTTTCTTGCAGGGAAGCAATGTGCTTATGGCTGTTACAACTCCATCCCAACTGGCTGGAAGAGAACATAACAACAAGACAACTTTGTTTTCATCACTTGGTGGCATGTCTACTGAGCTTGCTTGACTGATTAGAGTATTAAACTCATTAAGATGATTTTCTATATTACCACCATCCTTTATTTTGAGACTGTAGATTTTCTTCATGATGAAAACCTTGTTCGCAGTAGATGCCATTGCATAAGTAGTTCTTAGCTTGTCCCAAACTGCCTTTATTGTTGTTTCAGTTGCAACATTGAAGAGCACATTTTCAGACAGCGAAACAAGAATTGTCGCTCTTGCCTTCCTGTCCATTTTTTTCCAATCCTCATCAGACATCATGTCTGGTTGCTTCCATTTCCCCTCTAAAGCAAGCACCAAATCTTGCTTAATTAATAGCAACTCCATTTGCACCTTCCACATGCCAAAATTTTTGCCTGTAAATTTCTGCACTTTAAGCTCCTCCATGATCCCAGAATTTCAATCTTGAATTCTGAACAGCAATACCTTGCTCTGATACCAATTGTAAAAAATTAGAGCAGCAATAAAATGCACAAACAAGAATACAATAATAGAGTACACAGATTTATCGTGGTTCAGCCAATAAGCCTACGTCCACACTGAATAGAAGAATATATTATTAAATTCAGAAGTACATAAACAAATTACAGCGAATACAATATATAAAAGAGCTCCAAAGCAGACTCTTGAATGCCAGCGGAAGAATTGAAGAGATAGAGTCTCTTGGAGGGAATAATGAAAAACTATTGAGCTTCATATCCCAAACAAAGATAAGCCTCGATTTTTAATGCATATCAACCCCTTATGATTTAAAATGTGTAGATTAAAAGGTTGCTTGAAAGAAATGGGGCAAGGAGGAGTGCAAGAAGGATGAAGGAAACAAATGAGCTCCCATTGACAACTGAAAAATCAACATGGAAAGTTCAAATCGTTTCAGTAAATGCAGTGTTGATCGCAATGGTAGCGTTCGCAGCCGCTTTCACTCTCCCAAATGATGACCCCAAATATATTGTTTACTTTCAAATCATAGTGATATGTGATGCATTGGCATTCTGCAGTTCAATTTCATCAGCAGTTTTGCTCATGTATGCGCTTTATGGAAAACAAGAAGATCCCCTTCTTCTCAAAACCACTATCATTGGATTATGGGTAGCTTTGATATCTCTACTGCTTACATTTGGGGCAAGCATTTACGAAGTGGTGGCACCAAAACATGGAGGTGTAGCAGGGGCCGTGTTGGCAATGGTTAGCTTTGTTCCGATTTTGATAAGGATACTGATTTTCCGTTCCAAGAAATACATCTTCTCAGAAAATGAGTATCACCTCTGGACAATTTTAATATTTGTCTCTGTGGAGAGCATACTTATATTCGTCAGTCCTATACTAGTGACTATATTCGTGGGGTTATTCTTGTGTTGGACTGGAATGTCTGTAGCCCGAAAAAAATTATTTCGTTCTAAACAGCGCATGGAGATTCTGGGCATTCTCTACGGTTTTTTGTTATTGTTTCAATCATGAATGCCATATGTGTTCACGTTGTATTGGTGATCATTTTTTACTGGTATTGAAGCATCTACCTATCATACGTGTATAATCATGAAAGACGTGGAGATATGAAGTTGCTAATTATTAGTTGTCAAATGCTGCTTATGATAAAAAATCTAAAATAAAATAGAAAATTACTTATTCTTATATTCATTCTGATGATGGATCACAAATTGTGATGGAAAAGTTGATGCAAAAATACTTACACAATTGAATGAATTGTAGAAATCTAATGACTCTATTAGAAAATATTACATTTATTAAATTTAATTAAGTTAAATCAAATATTTTTTTTATAAAACTATTTAGAAGTAATTTTAAGTTTTATATTTTTTTTAACTATAATCTTAAATGGAAAATGAGTGTATGATATATTTGCATTTTGTTAGTTAAAAGAGTTAGTAAATAATTATTTAATTTATGCAATAAATATTTATAATTATATATATGGTATGTGTACAAATATTGTTTTCATTATATATTCATTAAAATGTGTCATAGTTGTATTATTTTTTGCCAATTAAATTTATGTATATAATATTAATTTTTCATGAGTACATTTTTTAATGAATTTTAATAGCATGATAACATGAAAATAAAATTACTTGTTCAATTATAATGTTTAAAAATATGTGTTTGTTATATTTTAACATTTTTTTATGTAGATAAGTGAGACTTGGTCAACACATCAAAATTTTCATTCAAAGTGCATCTTATCTTAATTGTATTTTTAATGAATGGAAATAATAATTGGGATAAGAAATTTTTACTTTTTACTACGCTTTGATAATGTTGAAAAGAGAAATGCTTTGATATACATAAATAACAAGTAATTTGACTCTTGAGATATTTTTAAATTCAACTAGTGTTGATCTATATATTCTAAACTAGTTATTAATTTATCTAAAGGAAAGCCATGGGGTATTAAATGTTATCTAAGAAAGTGTAGAAGGGGGAGGGGTGTCTATAGGATACATTCTCAATCCTATATACATCATTTAACACAAGTTATTTATAGGAAATATTATTCACTATGCTAATCTTGCCAAGTTTATGAAACTAAATTCTTTTCCCAAACGACATAGTGTCAAGTTGTGTTAAAGTCTTATAATCTTAGGAAAATATAATTATTCCGAACTCTAACAAAATCAACTAAGAAATTAATATTTTCTTCTGGCTGGTTTTGCAGAATAAAATCCTTACTATAGACAACCTCCAGAAATGGGGCATGACTTTGAGCAATAGATTTTTTTGTGTAAAAAAGATGAGGAATCGATCTTTCATCTTGCTATTAACTGTTGTTTTGCTTGGGAAGATTGGAATCTTTTATTACAATGCTGGCAGATTAACTAGTTTTTTCCCAACAACATGGAGAGTTTCTGTAGGTAGTGGAGAAAAGCGAAGGTCCCTATGGATCATCATCTATGGAACATCATAACCCCCCATGTGATATGGCGGTTATGGAGAGAATGCAATAACAGAGTTTTCAGGAATATAGAACTTCCATCTAAGGTGATTCTTGAGAAGATTAAAAAAAGTATCAAGGAAAACTATAAAAAGTCGACTAGCAGGATGTTGGACTTCAATGATGGTGATTTGAGCGCGAGGACTCTTATTAAAAACCCAAATCTTAGGGAGAATGCCATTTGGCTTTCTCCTCCGCTAGGATGGATAAAAATAAATTTTGATGGCGCTATGAAGGGAAACCCGGGCCCAGTGGGTTATGGTGGTCTCATTCGTGATGACATGGCTAATTACTTGGCTGCGGTGGCGATGCCTATTGGGGTGCAAAGCAACCACGTGGCGGAGGCCATGGCCCTTCTTCAGACTGTTAAAATTGTCAAGAAGAATATGGCATAAAATGTTTGGATTGAGGGAGATTCAATGAATATATTAAGATGCATCAATGACATGACTAAACCATCATGGTCCATTAAGGAGATAATCGAGGAAGCTATTGTTATCATTAGATCCTTTAAGAAAGTCATTATATCTCATGTTTATTGGGAAGCAAATTGTACCACTGATGAGCTGGCTAACTTTGCAGTTAAATCCAAGGATATAATGATTTGGCACAGTAGCGAAAATCTCACCGTCGATATGAAAGCCAAGTTGGCCTTTGACAGGTATCAAAGCAAAAGGGTGGATTGGGTGTATCTCAAGAAGTTATGATGATTAGACACATATTAGAGAAATAGGGTAATATGATTACGGAAAGTGGTGCCTTTCCCAAGAGAACTAATTATAGACATGAGTTAAATTTTGTTAATATCAAAGTTGCCTGTAACCTCAACATTTGGTTTTTCTCTGCTATTACGACTGTTACTTTTAGCTTAGAGATCATGGGCAGAGGGCTTAATCATAAAGAGCCTAAGGACTATGTGAAATGGAAAAACATGCCAGAGGTATGGGATATTCTTACTAAGGGTGGTCTTACCACCTACATGGAACAACTGCATGGGACTAAAGGCAGTGCCACGAAGTTGTTTGTTGATTCTTGGAAAGATGGGGTTGTCACTATTGCTGCTATCACTGTGAAAATTATCGAGGAGCTCATTGTGGAGATGGCTGGGCTGAGTACTAAGGACATCAAATTTTACTATGACAAGAAAATCTCACAAAAGGCCATTCGGCGCTTCCCCAAAAGCAAGGAGGAAAAGAAAAGTCTGGTGAAACAGTCTAGCAGGAGCTATGATGTTGCTGCATTCAAAGAAATCTAGGCAACGATTATGATGGTGATTATGGAATATATTTCCCTAGATGGTAGGTTCAAATGCACCCATTCCTACCATTTTGTATTGCTCTTTCATTTCTATCATAAAATTAGGGTGTCCCTACCTTACTATATTCTTCAGTCCCTCCATCTTAGTATTTCCTAGCATAGGAAAAAGGAAAAGAAACCCATTCTTCATGAAGTGTTAATTCTTCTAATTGTTGAACATATTAAGAAGACTACCAGTGCCAGTCTTGTCATTTCTTTGCCCAAAACTAGTTTGGGTAAGAAAAGAATTAGGGAGATGGTTGTTAAAGAGGAAAGTCCTTCAGGTAAAAAGATAAGAATGGATAAGGAGGTTGGTATGGAAATAGAAACTTCTACTGATAGTATGGAAGGTTATGATGACATGGTCGATTCCACTGAGGAAGATAGTTATTCTTCGACCTCAGTCTCGAATACAGCTTCGAGGGATAATGATAACACTAAAGAGGAGGCCATTGGTACAATGGAGATGGGTAATACCTCTGGAATCAAGAGTAACAATGAGGAAGATAAAAATGAGGAGGATGTTGGTGGTCAATAGGTGCCCATTTTAGTGGACTACGACAGTTTCGAAGATCATGATGTGCCCATCTCCCATAAACTAGAAGTGGTCATGGAGGTTGGGTTGGATTTTTAGAAAGATACCACGAATGCAGAGAAAAATTCCCTTGATGCAGAGACGGCTTCACCTGGTACGAAGAAAATGAAAATTCTTGACAACTCTCAGAACATTCCCTTCATAAAAATAGTGGATATGCAGGAACAGAATGTTCAACTACTTAAGGAAGACATGGACGATAAAATCGATCCCCCCTTTGGGGTTCTCCAAACTGCTAAGGTTTCTTCCATGTATTATTTTTGTCTTCTAAAATGGGTTTTTCAAGAAATCAAGAATTTAATCTTAAAGTATCACTCCATTTCCGCTAAGGTGGATTCCCTATAGGAGAAGCTAGAGTCTCGTTCAAAACTGTGGAAGGCAACATGAACATTGATGGGAATAAAAAAGTGCAGGAAATATAAGCTAGAATGGAAATGATGGAGAATGCCATGAAAAAACACATGCATGACAACAACAAATTTATGGGCTCGGCCATGGACTGCTTCATGACCATTAAAGCAGAGTTGGATGCTGGGTCCCTCAGCAAGAAACCTGATGAGAACACTAAGGATTTGGAAGAGGAAGGCCCGAGAAAATGTACCAAGTCTGTGAAAAGGAGGAAGATTCCATAAAGAATCCAAGAGCTCTCTGACTTCAATGCTACAATAAAGAAGATATCTGAGGTGAAGCAAAAAGCTAATGAAACTCGCAAGGAGTTTGTCTAGTGCCTTGGGTCCCTGGTGCTAGCCTTTTATCATTTTTTGCTATTATTTGGTTTTTTGGTTTTTTTTTTTGGTTTTGGTTATGGCGAACTCGTCCCCAGTCCTATTTCTTTCTAGTTTCCTTTAAACGCTAAACTTTTTTCTAGCTTGTACGGGGTTTCAAGCCCCCTTTAAACCTATTTTTTCCTGCAATCAAAAACAAAATCAACTAAGAAAATAATAGTAATTCAAACATTATGTAGGTACAATATAATGTTGCCCCAATTTCATATAGTATTTATTAGACATATTTAATTAATTCAACAACTCTACCCAGAAGTAGTACTCACTATTTATAAGATGAGCTCCTATTATAATTTATATCACCAAATTGAATGGATTTTTCTAATCTATGTGATGAAGCTTTCCTTCTCTAGATAGAGAAAATAGGTAGATCAAGACTTTCTTTTGATGTAGGGGTCATTCAATTCATTATTTCTCAACCTATCATTTTGAAGACAGATAATATTTCTCCATAAGATTGAAAGTTGAATATTTTTTCTTTTTATTAGCCTAATTTTCTAGTTCCCACTTCATTGGTCAACTTCACTTGTAAAAAAATCTAGGCATAGAGGGTTTGAAAATATGCCCCATATGCAAGAAGAATAAGGAAACTATAAACCATTTGTCACTACAATGTCCTTTCTCAGTAGCATGTTGGGACTGGTTTATGAATTATATCCAATGGAGAACTCTAAGACACGATAATCTGGTGGAATTCTTGAAGAGTTGACTGACTCAAGAAAGGGGTTCTTTATGGGGTTATATATGGTTGGCAGGTCCTTCTATGTTCGTATGGAAAATCTAGAAAGACAGGAATGGTAGGTAGGATTTTTTGTGACAGTTTCAAATCTTGTGATCAAATCATTCATGCCATTCAACTAGGGATATGTGAAGTGGTGATGGCAAAAATTCAAAAAGAAAGAGTCACATGTTTTAGTAAATGGGATGAATATATTTAAGGCATTTGGGGTTTTCTTAAAGAGCTATTAGGTTTTTGTTTACAAAAGAATCATAAGAGGCCTTAGGTCGAGTGGACTTAAACATTGGAAGGGTGGATTAAACTTAACATAGATGGAGTAGTGAAGTAGGTATTGGATGTACCATAAGGGATAGTGATGGCTCGTGTTTGTGGGAACTTTAGAGTTTCATGGGTTTTTCATCTAAGGCAAAGGTGGAAGCATTGGCTAGGGGGGTGAGATTATGTGTCTTTAAAGGGTACCGCACATTTTATATAGAAGGAGACTCATTGTTCACTATCAATGCTATAGCGAAAGGTCAAATCTATAATTGGAGACTTAAGAGGTGGGTTCCTAATATCAAATATTGGCTAGGTCAATTAGAGGATTTTTCAATCTCCCATTCATATTGTAATACAAATAAAGTCATTGATTATTTAGCCAACAGAGGGACTGACTCTCATGATGAGGAGGTCATAATTGGGGCATAAGGGATGTGGTCATAATTAGTAGAGATCATGTTGGAAAAGAAGGCCAGAGAAAATGTAAAGGATAGGGCTAGGGTAGGATGAAAGAATTATTTGAGGGGGATTGTTCATCCCAAATCAAATATTTGAGGGATGTATGCTTTTTTTCTATGAGACTTAGGATGGGACTACAGATCCTGGTAGGAAGAACCAAATATCTTTTTTGCCTAGGGAGATTGGATCAAGTATGTGGTGAGTAAGAGACTTTGTTAGATTTGGAGAGGAGATTAATCAAAACATGTGATTGTAGTTATTAAAAAAGTGTCTCATCCTAATGTCTCCCATATGTCAAATCCAATTCAGACAACAACATTGCTAATAGGTGGAATATGATGGATCGACAAATATCAAACGAGAAATCTACATGTTTAGACTAATAATATCTTCTAGATGAAATAGTTTTTAGTGGGAAATGAGTCATATCATTTCTTTGGACTGATCAATGACAAGGATATACACCTGTCAGCATGATGGAATTCTAATGGATGGTTGTAGCTTCTATAGATTCTACCTTTTTGTGTTTAAGAATTGGTAGTGTATTGTTGGGCCTTTCTCTGCCATTAGTGGATCCTTGAGGTATGAGTTTTTTGGAATCATTTTTAATGCTCTTTTTTAAAGTAATAGATGGCTCTACCCCCATAATTGGTAGAACTTACCCTTAAAAAAAGAGAGCTCTCATTAGTGAATGAAATACTAATGAAAAATCAACATGGAATGCTCAAATTATTTCAATAAATGTTGTATTGATTGGAATGGTAGCATTTTCAGTAGCTTCCTAAAGGATATGCCCCAATATACTATTCTATTTCTGAAAAATTAGCATTCTGCAATTCAATTTCATCAATAGTTCTACTCATAAATGCACTTGATAGAAGATCCCTTTCTTCTCCACAACTCACACACATGATTATGGATAGCTTTGATATCTTTGTTGCTCACATTTGGAGCCACAATTTATGAAGTAGTGGCATCAAAACATCTAAATATAGAAATGATTACATTAACTATGATGACTCGTATTGTTCCCTTCTGGATAAAGATAATGAGTTTGTGTTCCAAGAAATATCTCTTCACATAAAATGAGCATCACCTATGAATGATATTTATAGTTAGTTTCATCCAAATTATCTTAATAATTAAATTTGGATTCTATCATATGGAATTGATGCCTATGGTAGTGATTTTGATGGTGGTTTGGATTAGATTGTGCATGCGCTGGAAAAAAATATTTCATTCTACACAACACATTTCTAGAGATGATGGTCATGGCTTCTGATTTTTTATTATTGGTTCCTTCGTGATAGGGATGAAAATCACATCCATTGATAGTTACAAGATAGGGAAATATAGATTTTAACTTTCAATATTAAAGTGAGGGTCAACTTTTTACATATTAGTAGCAAGTGCATAAATAGTATAATATTGTGATTTTCAATAGTTTGTTTTATTTTTCAAAAAAAATAATTTATTTCTATAATTATATTATATTTTTAGTTTTTTTATAATTTTTTCTATTGTATGATAATATGAAATGAAAATATCTAGTTGATGTATAAATCTTAAATTAATATATGTTATACAACATGATGTTTTCAATGCATATTGTAGGTATAAATTAATGAATCTTAATTAACTCCTATATTTTTTCATCAAAAAACATGTCACAATACAATATTACACATCAATATTTAGTACATGCAGATATCATAAATCTAATCCTTTTCTTTTCTAAAAGTTTTAACAGAAGTAAATAGTAATAGATATTATAAGGGGTGTAAAAGGAAGAACATGTGGTGAGTACATTATTCTAGTAGTTAAAGATATCAATTCTATGTTTGTCCTCTTTGCATTTACTCGAGTTATATCTCTACTTTTTGAAGATAAATATGTATGCATCATCTTTAATCTTTGAGTAATGAACTGAAAATATACTTACGTTTATATGTATAAACCATCAAGTGGTCTCGATCTTTAAATAAACTTGTAGCTAATTTAGTTATACAATCTAATAGAGAATTTGATTCCTCTAGAATAATATGTGCATGTTGGCATTCTAGATAAGGCCGTTAAGAAAATCTTTACAACTATTGGCACTTCATTATAATTATTTTTATTAAAAAATATTATAGGTGTCAAATTCCATTCACCATTAATTGGAGCTGATTTTATTACCATATCACATTTTAGAAACATAGCTAGGTGATTTTAGAGCTAACTATGTATGATTTCAAAGTTCTATGTCAATTTATTTTAAAGCTTACAATAGTTATTCAGATAGCTCCAAAGAGCTTAAAATTATTCTAGAATGTTCATGTTTTAGCTCGAAACTCTTATATTCTCTACAAGACCCTATGTTTGAAATAAAATGCATAGAAATATATAGAAAATATGAGATGCTACATTATCATTTAGGCATACATAGCATCAATAATAAATAAGTACAAATGCACCATGTATTTCACTTTAAAATAGTTAGAGGCAATATTTATGCAATTACGTTTACCATATCAATTTTTCCTAAGAAAATGTGTTAGCATAACTAATGCAGTGATTCTAAGTATTGTATTGTTGAAGTTGGGTACAAATTTAATGGTAGGTGAATCATTTATTTGGTTATCATTGATGTCAACTGATTGACTTAGTGTTTTTAGTATGTTACCAGATATTGTGTGAGTAAATCATGAGTTGCAATATATTTTTGAAGTTGCTATTCTAAAGGAAGAACATGTTATGTGTTGTGATGTTAAGTTTGCAACTAAAAATTTTGATATGAAGTATTGAGTTAGTTGTGTTTGAAAGGAATTAAACCAGGTAACTATTAAAATGGTCAGTGACAGACAGTAAGTGATTTGAATGTTATCTCAAATCGGTAAAGTTTTGGATAGAGAGGTCATAGGATATGATTGATAACAATGTCTAGATACTTTGTTTAGGACTGTGACTCATATTGTGGATTTGTGAAGATGGTTTAGTAGACTGGAAGTGGTGTTGACATAATGGACAGATAAATAAGACAATGTTCTTGAACAAGTGATGAATATTTGTGAATCAATGAAAAAATCCAAATTGGCAATGGGATTAGTGATGTTTTTAGTGAAGTAGTAAGGAAGTTCCATGATTTATGGAAACTATTTGACATCACATTAATTGAGGTATGCATTTGAGGTAGATTCTTCAAGAAGTTTCTTTTGGTCAAAAGATTTTTTGAAGATGGTTCAATTTTCAAGGTGAAATCTAGATGGAAGTCGACGCAGTCAAATAAAAATGTTTTATGAATTGTTAGATACATTGTATCTTATCTAACATGATCTATATCATTTGTATCACAAATCTAGGGTTTACTTTTATTCATTGGAAGAAAAGCTATATATTCAAAAGTTGAAAAAGGAATTATTTACTGATTGTGAATTGCGAAAGGGTGTGGTGACAAAGCTGTAGTAAAGTCTAATCAAGTGCAATCAAGCTAGGAAAGAGTATAGTGCATGGAGAATATTTTTAGAGCTTAATAGGATCTAATCATGTAGAGGTAGAGTAATCTCATAGATCATCTTATCTGTGTCTTTCTAACCATTGTAACAATGAAATCCCTTAACTAGGTAGATCCTAATAGATCTTAATTGTAAATCCCCTAACAAGGTGGCATTCATGTTGTATGTTTAAAGTCCTCTAATAAGAATTCTCCTAATATGGAAAATATCCTAATAGGTCTATAGGAAAATCCCTTAACCAGGTAGCACTTAACAGTGCTTTTGTAAACCTTTAACTAGGTAAGCTCCTCACAGGGCATATTCCAGAAGAGTACAGATTTAGTGGGTACCAACTATAATACAATCAAGCTCAATGGATCCAATTAAGGACTGACCAACCTTGTAGCCAAACCAATATGCAACAGAAATACACAATAAAAATAATAGATCTCCAATGAAATAAGTTTTTATTCATGAAAACATTGATTACATGCAATGTGTTGGGCTGTAAGGCCTTCCTAGTTACGGCCAGATATAAAGCATGTAATAGTCTACAAGATCTTACAAGATCCAAATCTTTTCCCTATCATCAGCATTCAGCTAGTCCAGGTCTGTAACACACAGCACACTGGTAGGCACCCAAGAAAGATCTAAACTTGTACTCTAACTTCCAAGAAATCTTCCCTCTCCTAAGCTCATAGGCTACTAACCTTCCTTTTCACCATCTAATGCCCCTAAACAACTACCCAAGAATCCTATAAATACTGATTCCCAGCCACAAGTCAGCTAGAGAAACAATAAACCCTTAAAAACAAATATTAAATGCTAAAACATCAGTCAGCTCTCACATAGCCTTATCAAATAAACAAACTCTCAAAGATGGCCCCAAGCAGTCATCAGATCTACATAGAAGAGTGCAGCATGCTAGATCTAGGTCCCCACATGTCCAACAGTCAATCCATAACACAAGGAGCGCGACCCAAATTAAATGCACCAGTTGGCCAAGCTGATCTATCCAAACAATCTAGTCAGTAAGCAAGCACACCGAGAAATAAAAGAAATAAATGAGCACCAGTCGACTGACCATGCCAGGCATGACCGAGGAACATAGTTATTGCTGAGTTCCAGTGAACCAATGCCTTCTATCACTGAGCATTCTTCAGAGACCGAGCACCCCGATAACCAAATAAATCGAGCAACTAGTCTCCCAAATCGAGCAAGAACTCCACCAAACTAAGATCACAATAATAATATACCTTCAAAGAAAAACATATTTTTGGTTGATACAGGATTGCCAAGAATCCTAGGATGCTCCTGCATCAGACACCCTAGGTAAGAAAGATTTTCTCATAAGGAAATCAGGAATGCCTCAAGGGAATCAGAACAGGTATGTTAAATTTGTTCTTCACCCATATCTCTTCTTGTCCTTTATCCCAAGTAGTCTTCACTTCATTCACTATCTCATGCAGAAAGTCCTTGTGTCTTCCACTTTGTTTACTCCTCTGGTCGGCAAATGATCACAACTGACTCTAACCACTACCGATCACCTTAGTGCCTTGATAAGGTTCATCCTCTCCAGACTCCTTAAACAACTTAGTATCATCTGCATCTCTCTGTGTCACAAATTTCACCATCTACTAAACCATCTCTACTAGCAAAACCACCTGTCTCTTAATCTCAAAAAACTCTTTAGAGATATCATTCTCCTTCTCCTTCAAACTAGACTTAATAGGAATAGGTTCATCAACCTTTTGCTCCTGAGGTTTTTCATAAGGACAAAACCTGATAACTCCACATCCCTTAACCCCTGTCTCTTACAAAGGTCTCACCTTATGTTGAGCTCCTTCATGCCTAACCACATAGGTATTAGCATGACCATCAAACAAAACATTTCTATTAAACTGCCTGGGTCTACTGAGAAATAGATGACAAGCATCCATAGGCAATACATCACACAATATCTCATCATGGTAAGATCCAATCTAAAATTTAACCAAGCATTTTTCTTCAACTCTAACCTTAGAAACATCTTATATCCAACTAATCTAATAAGGATTAGGATGTTTCCTTTTTTCCAAATTCAACTTACTAACCATTTCATCTGAAACAAAAATTTTAGGACTGCCACTATCAACTATGACATTACATACCTTATGCTTGCACTTACATCTGGTTCTAAACAAATTCCTCCTTTGCACCGGTTCATGAACACGTGCAACTAATCTCCTAGTGACAAGACATTCACCTTTCTCTGGAACATTCTCAATATCTTCTTCAACAACTAATGCAACTCTTTTCTTAGGACACTGCCAACTTCTATGACCAGCTTCACCATAGTTATAACAAGCGTCAGTGAACTCATTCTTCCACCTTCCTCTCTATCTAGAATTCTTAGTAACTTGACCACTGCTAGATCCCATATCAGACTTAGGATTCTTTGTCACATTACTCTCAACAACTGTCTCACCAGTTTTACCACCTTGGTTCCTATTGTTCTATTTTCCTTCATACTTCCTATTCAACTTCTCTTCAATCTTTAATGCCATCTGATAAGCATCACCGATTGTTGTCATCCACACAATAAGTAACTCTTCCTGAATACTACGTCTCAAACCATAGACATACCTAGCAACCTTCTCTTTATCAGCTTCAAAATGAACATTCCTAATCAATATTCTATAAAACTCCTCGGTATACAATTGTACCAATTTGTTAGTCTTCTTCAAAGCCTGCATCTTCTTGAACATGTCCAATTCATAATCCACTGAAATGAATTTTTTCTTCAACTTTTCAACCATTCAGTTCCACTTAGTGATCTTCTCTTTTCCTCTTCTACCTCTTTCTAGCTAAACTTCTCTCCACCAAATATTTGCATGACCTTTCAACTTAGTCTTTACAAATCTAACCCTATTAGGATCTTCTATTTCTTCATACTCAAAGTATTCATCAATCTCATTAATCCAATCAATAAATTCTTCTAGCCTAAGGCTTCCAAAAAATGTAGAAACTTCAATCTTAGGTCTTTTTCCAATCTTAGACATAGCTTTCAGAATTCAATTCTCCTCAGAATCTCTAGCTTCTTTCACAGCTTCTTCAAAATGATCTTCCTCAGATTCATCATCACTATCCTCTTTCAAGGTAGGCTTCTTCTTTCTCAACTCCTCTTCCAGGTCTTGCACTTATTTCTACAAAGCCCTAAAATCATCAAGACAAAATTCTCTAGTGGTTTCTTCTTCTTCAGGCATCTCACAGCTTCTCCTCAGAGGCATCTTCAAATCAAGATCTAGATACACAGGATCCACTCGGCTCTAGTAGGAATAGACTTTTCTCAAATAGGAACAAAATCAGATCTGATACCACCTGATGTAGTCAAGCTCAGTGGATCCAATTAAGGATTGACCGACCTTTCAGCCAAACCAATATGCAGTGGAAATACACAATAAAAAAATAGATCTATAATTAAATAGAATTCTTTATTCATGAAAACACTGATTACATGCAATGTGTCAGGTTGTAAGGCCTTCCTGGTTATGACCAAATACAAAGTAGGTAACAGTCTACAAGATCTTGCATGATCCAAATCTTTTCCCCAACATCAGCATTCAGCTAGCCCAAGTCTGTAACACACACAACACACTAGTAGGCACCCAAGAAAGATCTAAACTTGTACTCCAACTTCCAAGCAATCTTCCTGATCCTAAGCTCGTAGGCTACTAACCTTCCTTTTCACCATCTGATGCCCCTAAAAAACTACCCAAGCATCCTATAAATACTGATTCCCAACCACAAGTTAGCTGAAGAAATAATAAACCCTTATAAACAAATATTAAATGCTAAAACATCAGTCGGCTCTCACATAGCCTTACAAAATAAATAAACTCTCAAAGATGGCCCCAAACAGTCATTAGATCTGCATAGAAGAGTGAAACATGCCAAATCTAGGTCCCCACATGTCCAACGGTCAATCCATAACATGAGGAGCATGACCCAAATTAAATGCACTAGTTGGTAAGCAAGAACACTGAGCAATAAAAGAAATAACTGAGCACCAGTCGACCGACCATGCTAGGCATGACCGAGGAACACAGTTATCATTGAGAGCCAATGAACCAATGCCTTTAGTCACCAAGCATTCTTCAAAGACCGAGCAACCCAGTAACCAAAGAAATCGAGCAACCAATCTTCCAAACTGAGCAAGAACTTCACCAAACCAAGATCACAATAACAAGCTACCTTCAAAGACAAACATATTTTTGGTTGATACAGGATTGCCAAGAATCCTAGGATGCTCCTGCATCAAAATACCAATGTGATTTTGTCCATTTTGGTTTCCATGAGAAAAATATAGTGTCTGTATTGTGTGATTGATTATTTGTGGATGCACACCTTGAAATTTTCTATTCATGTTAGTTGATGTTGAATGTTTTGGTGCATAAAGTTTGAAGAGTTTTAAATTAGAGAATTTGTTGAATATTGATTCACCCTTCCCTTATCAGTAATCAAACCTATATTAACAATTGGTATCATATCTTTGGTCCTCTTTGTGATAAGCTTAACATCTTGAGAGAAAATATATAAAGATGTATAGGAAGGAAGCACCTGAGATCTCTAAGGACAATTTCTCTACATGGGTAAACAAGATGAAGTTGCATCTATCAAGTATTGGAGATCAATCATTGGTTCATATCACAAACATGTATGTTCAACGTATTGGAATGCTAATTGATGAAAAAATAAAGAGAAAGATGGAGCATAACTCGGTGATGATAGAGATAGCTAGTGCTCTATTTGATGTTGAGTTTTTAAATATCAAAGCTATGGATAATACCAAAGACATGTAGGACAAGTTTATAAAAATCTATGGTGGTGATTTTCATGTTTATAAATCCAAGGTGGATAGTCCCAAAAGAAAATATGATGAAAATAAAATGCATGAACCTGAGAACATTGTTGAATACACCTATAGGATAAAGGAGGTTATTGTTGCAATCAAAGGTGTTGGTGGATAGCTTGAAGAAGATGATGTGGTAAGTAAACTATTGAGAACCCCACTACCACAGTATGCTATTAGAGTCTCTGGTATATAAGAATTGAGACCTATTAATCCTACAAATGTGACTCTAGATTCCTTGGTCGGCAAGCTTACTACTTTTGAGTTAAGTAATTTTGATAATAGTATTCCTAGAATAGATGCCTAGAATAGAATCTACATTCAAAGCTTCCCTAACCATTGGTTCATTAAGGAAAGGAAAATAAATCTCTAATAGTTCTAATAGAAATCATGACTATGATTCTATCTTGTCTGATGAAAGAGATCAAGATGAGTTAAAGGCACTACTAGCAAAGAGATTACCTAGAGGAAAAGGAAAGTACAAAGGTAAACTTCCCTTAAAATGATTTGCATGTAACAAAATTGGTCACATAGAATCTAGATGTCCTGAAAATGACAAGAAGGTTAAGCACTGTAAGAGATTTATTAACTTCAAATAAAAAGCAACAAGGCATGTTACCTAGTAGAAGGAGTAAATGATGAAGAATCAAACATAAGAGATAATGAGGAAGAGTTTGAGATAGTCTTTGTTGTAGTCAAAGAAGAACCCTCAATCGGTCTAGATGGAGATAATGAGGAAAACTCATTCATTTTAAGTGTGAATTACAATAGTGAATAGATAATAGATAGTGGGTGTACACATCACATGACTGGTGAAAAAAGAAATTTTGTTTCAATGGAGGAACAATTAGATTCGGTAATCATAGTTCTCCATGTGTGGTAAGAGGTAAAGGTTCAATAGAACTTAATGAAAACACTAATTGTGATGATGTTTATTTGGCCGATGGATTAAAGTATAACCTATTAAGTGTTTCTCAACTAAATAAAAAAGGTTTCAGATTGGAATTTAGTAATGGTGTTTGCAAGATCTTAGGAAAATATAGAGAGTTTCTTGTTGTTGGTGAACAAACTAGAGGTAACCTATTTTGATTTAAATCTACTAATAAACACTAGTTATTTTCTAAAGTTGAAGTTTGTTGGCTATGGCATAAAATATTTTTTCATGTTAACTTTGACAATCTGGTAAAGGTCAGTAAGAAAAAATGTGTTAGAGGTATGCCTACTTTAGCTAATCCTAATAATGATATGTGTAAAGAGTGTCAGTTGGGAAATTTGACTAGGTCTAGATTTACTAGTAAAGAATATTCATCACAGAGCATTCTTGACCTTGTACACATTGATTTGTGTGGACTGATGAGAACTCAGAGCTATAATGGAGATAAGTACTTTATCTTATTTGTTGATGATTACTCAAGAATGATGTCTATTATGTTTTTGAAGGATAAATATAATGCATTTTACATGTTTAAGGTCTATAAAGAAAGAGTTGAAAAAGAAATAGGTAAATCACTTAAGTATCTTAGATCTGACAGAGGAGGTGAGTTTACCTCACAAGAGTTTACAACATTTTGTGAAGAACATGAAATCAAGAGACAAATGTTACCACCAAGGACACCTAGCAAAATGGAATTGTTAGAGAAGGAACATATCCATAATTGACTATGAAAGAACCCTTTTGATACAAAAAGGAGTGGTTCAGATCTTTTAGAGATAAATTGTAAGTATTGTTGTCTATACTTTAAACTAAGTACAACTTAAGAAAGGTACAAACAAAACACCTTATGAGCTATGGTATGGTCATACTCCTAGTGTTATTTTAAATTTTTTGGAAGTAAGTCTTACATAAAGAAGGATGAGAAAAATCATAAATTTTTATCTAAGAGTGATAAAGGGATATTTCTAGGATATTCTACTACAAGTAAATCTTATAAATGTTTGAGCAAGAGTATAAACAAGATGGTTGAAAGTGAAAATGTTAGAATTGATGAATTTTATGAGAGAAATGAAGAAGATAACAAGAAGGAATCGGAAGACTATGACAAGTTTGTTTATGTTCAACCGATCAAGCCAAGTACAATACTATAAATAAATGAAGTGGTGAATGATCAACAATCGATGAATGATCCACAATCGATGATTGATCTACTATTGGTGAATGATGATGAAGGTAACCAAAGAGAAAAACCGGTTCTCCCAAGGTATGTGAAACTTAATCACTCTCAAGATCTAATTATTGGAGATAAAAATGTTGGAGTGATGACAAGGAGTAAGGTAAGGGAAAATACTTGTTTACTATCTGAATTAGAACCTAAATCTATTAAAGATGATTTGGAAGATAATGATTGGGTTAAGGCTATGAAAGAGGAATTGGAGCAAATAGAGAAAAATAATACATGGAGTTTAGTACACAGGACTACTAAGAAGAATGTTATAGGTACTAAATGGAACTTTAGAATAAGTTGAATGAGAAAGGAGAAGCAATTAGAAACAAGGCAAGGCTAGTTTGCAAAGGGTATGCACAAGAAGAAGGACTGGACTATAGTGAGACCTTTGTACATGTTGCTAGACTTGAAGGTGTAAGGATACTTTTAGCTTATGCTTTATATAAAGGTTTTAAATTCTATCAAATGGATGTAAAATTTGTTTTTCTGAATGGTGTGTTAGAAGAAGAAGTATACATTGAACAACTTGAAGTTTTTCCTACTAAAAAAGGTAAAGACACGGTATGTAAATTGCATAAAGTATTGTATGGACTGAAACAAGCTCCAAGAGTATGGTATGAAAGGCTACATGATTATCTTATTCAAATTGGTTTCACAAGAACCAATGACAATAGAAATGTATATCTAAAATCTGAAAGTAAAGAAAAGATATTGATTGTTGAATCTTTTGTTGATGACATAATATTTGGTGGAAATGAAGCATTGAGTAGGTCATTTGAAAAATCAATGAGGAATGAATTATAAATGTCAATGATAGGAAAAATAAAATTCTTTATTGGTCTTCAAGTACAACAAATGAAGAAAGGGATATACATCAGTCAATGCAAGTATTTGAAGGAGATTCTGAAAACTTTTGGCATGGAAGACTCAAAACCAATGGGAACACCTATGGTTATAGGCTGCAAACTATCTAAGGAGGGTGAATCCAAAGAGGTGAATGAAACTCTATATAGATCCATGATCTGTAAGTTGTGGTAGGTTGTTCATAGTAGACTATATATTGCACATGTTGTTGGTATTTTTGCAAGGTTTTCCTCTAATCCAAAGGACTCACATATAGTTGCAGTGAAGAGGATCTTTAGATATCTCAAGGGAACTAAAAATTATGGCCTATAGTATGGTAACTATGGATATTTTTCATTGAGTTTGTTTACTGATGCAGACTAGGCAAGTAATGTTGATGATAAGAAGAGCGCAAGTGGTGGATCATTCTTTCTTGGTGAAAGATTAGTCTCCTAGACTAGTAAAAAGAAGAAATGTATTTCTCAATCTACTATAGAGGCAGAGTATGTTGCTTCTTCTATTAATTGTTAGTAAGTGATATGGATAAAATAGATTCTTGAGGGAATTCAGTAGAAGGTCATAGAACTGGTTGTTATCTATTGTGATAACACTGGTGCAATAAACATTTCCAAGAATCTAGTAATGCACTTAAAGACAAAGCACATTGCAATAAAATATCATTTTTCAATGGAACAGGTGTAGGAGAAGGAGGTAAGGCTTGACTATGTGTCTACTAAAGAACAAGTTTCTAATATATTCACAAAGCCATTACCAAAGGATACTGTTGAGTATCTTAAAGGTAGATTAGGTGTTATTCCCCTATCTGAAGTTAATTAGATGATGTTTTACATCATGCCATATGTGTTAATTAGAATATCACATGTATGAATTGATAAAGAGGTCGACTACTCCATAGGGGGAGAAGTCTTAGTATGATGTTGTAATGTAGTGATGAGGAAAGAACAAGCAAAGAACAACCAAGTATAATCCAAGATGACTGAATGATTAGACAACTTTGGAATTTTGTTCAAAGGGGGAGAAGATGTATTATAAAGTAGGATAATATGTGGAGAATATAATATGTGAAGAGTATGCATTATAAAGGAAGAACCATGATCAAAGTTTACAGATAGAAGTGGAAACATTTTTCAAAAGAGGACTGTCATGAAAGAGACAAAGTGTTGCCAAGAAGAACTCAAAAGTGAAGAGGTGAAGTTAAGAGAAGTTAAGAGTGTTTCCATCAATACTAAAGGGGTTGATTGTTAGCATAACTAATGCAGTGATGTTAAGTTTTGCATTGATGAATATTTGTACTAATATAATGACAGGTGAATCGGTTATTTAGTTGTCATTGATGTCAACTAATTGACTTAGTATTTTCACTATGTTACTAGATATTGTGTGAGTAAATCATGAGTTGCAGTATGTTTCTAAAGTTTCTATTCTAAAGAAAGAACATGTTATGTGTTGTGATGTTAAATTTTCAACTGTGAATTTTGATATGAAGTATTGAGTTAG